>JBBGZY010000878.1:1067500-1342500 GCA_037952925.1 Lithobates clamitans
TAACAACACGCAGGAATTTAGGGACTAACAAAGGCTACAAGACTGCAGTTGTCGCACTCTGCAGGTGCAGTTGCTAACCAGCTTACAGTAAATGAGGTAATGTCAAAAGGCATTCATGTTGCAAAGAGTACACAATCACATGCAAGGGCAATTAATGAAAACACTTTGAGGCTTGCATATGATTTGATGATGGAAATCAGCAGAGCTTCTGCTCATTTACTAAAGCACTGGAACAAATGCACTTGTAGAGTGCACATGCATTTTGCTAAGTGCAACATAGATTTGCTTTAGACAAATCAACACCACAGAACATTCAAGCAAATTTTAACGAGGGTGGGGGTGGGGGGGTTGTGAAATCTAGCTAATTGCTAATTAGCAGCACACTATTTGGAGTGATTTCAGGTGGGGGGGGGTTGTGAAATCTAGCTAATTGCTAATTAGCAGCACACTATTTGGAGTGAGTTCAGGTGGGGGGGGTTTGTGAAATCTAGCTAATTGCTAATTAGCAGCACACTATTTGGAGTGAGTTCAGGTGGGGGGGGGGTTGTGAAATCTAGCTAATTGCTAATTAGCAGCACACTATTTGGAGTGAGTTCAGGTGGGGGGGGGGTTGTGAAATCTAGCTAATTGCTAATTAGCAGCACACTATTTGGAGTGAGTTCAGGTGGGGGGGGGTTTGTGAAATCTAGCTAATTGCTAATTAGCAGCACACTATTTGGAGTGAGTTCAGGTGGGGGGGGGGGGGTTTGTGAAATCTAGCTAATTGCTAATTAGCAGCACACTATTTGGAGTGAGTTCAGGTGGGGGGGGGGGGGGGTTGTGAAATCTAGCTAATTGCTAATTATAAGCACACTAAATACACTCCAACAAAATACATTCAAAATGAGTAGACTAGGTGGATATGTTCCCATCACTTCATGCTGGGAAGGTTATTGAAGGAAACTATACATGCATGACAAAAAATAACAGGAAAAAATTCCAGCATGTGTGAGGATAAAAAGGGGACATTCACACTATATTGCAATGATGGGAAGTAGTGTTTGAAGCAAGAAATACATTACATTATCAAAGATTACATAAAAGAACATGTGATGCTAATAAAATAAAAATATCTTACCTTAATATAGTCCTTCTGCAGGACCTGTATGATGGCAGAACAGGTCTCTGGGATAATGATCCCCAGAGCCTGGGGGGAGATGCCTGTCGAGAACTTAAGGTCCTGCAGGCTTCTCCCTGTGGCCAAATACCGCAAGGTAGCGACCAGCCTCTGCTCCGGAGTGATGGCTTGCCTCATGCAGGTATCCTGCCTGCTGATATAGGGGGTCAGCAAAGCCACCAAACGGTCAAAAACGGGGTCCGTCATCCGGAGAAAGTTCCTGAAATCCTCAGGATTATTCTCACGGATCTCACGGAGCAAAGGCATGTGACAGAACTGGTCACGCTGAAGCAACCAATTCTTGGTCCATGAACTCCTCCTCGCCCTGTTCATGGACTGGTCTTGGGCTGAAGAATAAACTACAGCACCAAGCACATACAATGCACGAGCTCTACGACGAGTACGTACAGGTAACATGGCTTCAAAACGGTCGGCTGGTCAGAACGCACTAAACAGAACGCACTGAAGAACAGCAAGGCCTGTGAAGAACGACCTGAAAATCAGGAACGAGCGGCCAATAAAACAAAGATTTCTCAATGCCAACTGACCAAACGCACTGAAAAGCAGATACAAACCTCACAAGCACAGACTGAACAACAGTTAAAACGAACTGAAAAATACGAGTCTCACAAGCGCGAATCGTCTCTCACCAAACTTCTACTAACACGAGATAAACACGAGATTAGCAGAAGGAGCCCAAAGGGTGTCGTACGGGCTATTGAACTTCCGTTTTATAGTCTCGTCGGACTTGGTGTACGTCACAGCGTACTAAGCTGGCGTACTTTTGTGTGGTCGTGTGTGGGCAAGTCCGTTCGTAAGAAAGTCTGCCCCAAGTCCGCCGAAGGTACGCCGGAAGTATGTCGGACAAGCTGTCCGACTTTTGTAGCTGCAAAGTCCGACCGTGTGTACGCGGCATTACTATTAAACCAGACATTCGATCTAGTATTGTTGACTGCGCACAATCTCTTGCTTCATCACGACCAACCAGCACAGCAATGGATGGAGCAGTTAAAAAAGACCAGAAAGAAATTATGTATTGATCACTTCTTCCCTAGCACTAAAAATAAAGAGCGTATTATCGAATCTGATACTGATTCTTTCCCGCCTCCTTCCTCTATGGGTGTACCTATATTAGCCACAGGGGAGTGTACCCCAGATGGCCTTAAATTGGAGGTTATCAATCTATATGAAGATTGATATGAAGCTGATCTGCTTTATGAACGCTTACTAGCCAGGGGGTACAGCAGAACCTGCCTTAAGAAAGCTTTTAAAAAAGCCCAGGGCAGACCAAGGCATGCGATTCTATTCTCAGGAACCAAAAAGAAAGAATCCAATAGAGTTAGACTTATTACAACGTACTCCGAGCAATATATTAGCCACAAGGAAGTGTACCCCAGATGGCCTAAAATTGGAGGTTATCAATCTATCATCTTATTGCCTTAGTAAAGTGGAAAATTAATTATTACAACTAGGGTTTCTGTCCCAACTCTATACCAAATACATTCGACATTATCAAAAATCTTTATTTATTTGCTAGAAAGTTAACATACAAATTTGTGTTTGATAATGATAGATGAGAAAAACAGACTAATTCCTCTGAGCAGGAGATTTGGAAGGAGTTTAAGGTTGCTGAATTCAGAGCTCTAAAAAATGTGGTCCTCCTTTTGGAGGAAAGCGAGAGCAACTCAGTACAGGAAGAGGAGTCTGAATCCGAAGAAGCTATTTGCCTTTGGGTACAGGGTGCACAATATCAGAATGAATTAAAAACATTAGGCACTGCAGTTAAGAAAAAATCTACCCAATTTCCATCTTTCCATATGAACTCTAATATCTGTACTTTTCTTACCCAGACTACAAAAGAAATTGAACTTTCGATTTCCAGGAAACTGGGCAGTCATAACCTGAGTCGTGCACATAGAAACGCACGCAACAATCTCAGCAAGAATTCTCATTTGGTGATAAAGCCCTCTAATGGACGAATTACAATATAGAAACATGTGCTGGGATATACTGAAAAACAGACACTGGTATAAACCATTTTCGGAAGACATCATTGCTAAATTTAATCAAGAATACAATGACATTATACACTCTGCCTATGCCGATGGCTTGATTACCAAAGAGATCTTTGAGGGCATACATCCCCTATCCCAGAATTCCTACCTTTTATGCACTCCCGAAGACACATAAAAATCTCAACAATCCACAGGGACACCCCATTGTCTCAGGTGTTGGCTCCAAGACCAAACGCGCAAGTAAATTTGTAGGCGAGTACCTTCGCCCTCACGTAACCCCACTGCCCTCATATATCAAGGACACGGCAGGTCTTCTTAAAAATTTTGATGGCCTAAATGTACCTATAGGTTGCCTTCTTGTCGCTATTGACATCGAGGCCCTGTATTTGTCAATTCCACATAACCAAGGCATAGAAACTGTTTCTAGATTTCTGGGAGAAAGAGGCCCCAAATCGTCTGGTCTTAACCAATTTGTACTACAACTTTTACATAGTTACATAGTTACATAAGAAGTCCAGGAAGTGTCGAAACGTTAGGGACGTGTCGCACAGGAAGTGACGCATGCGCTCCACCAACCGAGGAACCAGGAAGCGCGTGACTGTGGCTACACACAGGGAGCGCTCCTGACAGGTTTTCACAACTGGAGGACGCAATCAGGCACAGTGCACTTTGTTATCTTTGCTCAATGTTTATTAAATTTTGGTATGCATGGTTTTAAGGGGATGTTTGGATGGTTCAAATAAAGATGTTTAGCAGTATCACGCTATGTGAGCATTTTTGTTTCTTCTACATATCATATTGGAACTACTGGGAATAATACTGACATCTGGCGGTCGCTTTGAATATTGATGCAGATTTACTACTATTAATCAAGGCTTTTATTGATCTGATTTCTGGCGAGTGAGTTTTCATTGGGGACCCCAGAACGTGGTGTATCGCTTGGTGAAAAGATTACTACCCTCACAGAATACATCTTGATTATTTATTGGTGGGACTCTGGCTATCAGATCCGTGTTTGAACTTTCTGAATTAGATTAAGAAAGAGACCCTGTTTAATTGGGGTGCACAGCGCTGCTGCAATACTGAAGAGACACTTTATATATTTATATATTTATAATTGTGTATTTATATATTTATCTAATTTAATTGATTCATTATTGCCTATATACATAGTTACATAGTTAGTCAGGTTGAAAAAAGACACAAGTCCATCCAGTTCAACCTTAAAAACAATAAATAAATAAATAAAAAATATCGTACAATCCAATATATCCAATTTTATACCCTCAGTTGATCCAGAGGAAGGCAAAAAACCCCAGCAGAGCATGCTCCAATTTTCTACAGCAGGGGAAAATATTCCTTCCTGATCCCCCAAGAGGCAATCGGATTTTCCCTGGAACAACTTTACCTATAAATGTTAGTACCCAGTTATATTATGTACATTTAGGAAAGTATCCAGGCCTTTCTTAAATCAATCTACTGAGCTGGCCAGAACCACCTCTGGTGGGAGTCTATTCCACATTTTTACAGCTCTTACTGTGAAGAAACCTTTGCGTATTTGGAGATGAAATCTGTTTTTCTCCAGACTTTTTTTTGTTTCACATTCTCACCAAAAATTGTTTTCTTTTGATAAGTCCCACTTCCTCCAGGTACAGGGTGTCGCTATGGGCACGTGCTGTGCCCCTTCATATGCGAACCTGTACCTGGGGGGGTGGGTACGAGACCTATTTTCAAAAGAGGACCACTTGAACCTCCTTTCGAACGTCTTACAGTGGTATTGTTATATAGACGACATTCTGATGTTATGGGTTGGATCCAAGGAAACATTACAACTATTTATGAGAATATTGAGTAGGAACAATTATAACTTAAAATTTACCATGGAGTCCAGTGAGAACAGAATCGCATACCTTGATGTCACCATCAACATTGAGAGTGATGGTACTTTTAACACCTCACTGTATCGTAAACCCACTGCTGGGAATACGCTTCTACATGCTGCTAGTGTACATCCTAATGCACTAGTTCATAGTATTCCCTTTGGCCAGTATTTGCGCCTCAGGAGAAACTGTTCCAATGATAGTAGTTTTAAATATGAAGCTGATCTGCTTTATGAACGCTTGCTGGCCAGGGGGTACAGCAGAACCTATAAATAAAGAAAATACCGCGCTGTAATGTAGCTAAAATTAAAAACCCAGAAAGAGTAATACCCAAACAAAAAGCAGCTGCTAAAGTGAGATACACACAACAATAATAATCAATACAGAGCAGCGCTAGCCCCCAAAAATTATGAGGATGATACAGTGAAGATCAAACAATAATATAAAAAATAGTGGATTAAATAATGAAATTTTTTTTTAAAACGTTCAGTAAGTCAATTGTGATCAAGATCAGAACTAAAAGTCCATCTTCTTAATTCCACAGTGAAAAAGCAAAGTGATAGGCGTCAAACTGATGAAAAAAAAAACAATATAACTGTGTGTAAAGGAATGACAAAAATAATGGTCCACGGTAAGTGAATTCAACCTCCACCACACCTCCAGTGATAAGAAGAATGCTCGCTTACCAGATGGCAAGCAAATAATGCTTGCGGCCTAAACCCGGGCCAGGGCCTTTCTCCAAAGTCAGGACACAGGAAATCTCAGGGAGAACCCGTCTAGGAGGTCAGCAGGGGATCGCCAAACTCGTCAGCCCAGGACCGTAACCAAGTCGGATATGGTGATAATCAGATGTTCCCAGAATACAAAGGAATCACCATAGCGTAACATTGTTTAAGCATCATTTATTTTAAAAGAAGAAAAGCCACTTACAGTGTATTGTAGCAAATAAAAATGGTTCAGCCGGCCGGCTTGTACAAACACCCGTCCCTTCGGACACAACACGCGAGATGTCAGCACGAACCTGCCTTAAGAAAGCTTTTAAGAAACCCGGGGCAGACCATGTGATTCTGTTCTCAGGAACCAAAAAGAAAGAATCCAATACAGTTAGACTTATTACAACGTGCTCCGAGCAACATTATGTTATTCGTTCAGAAACATTGGCATACTCTGTTAGCCGACCCCATACTCTCTAAATATTTGGCATCACGACCTAAAATAACATACAGGCTCCCTGGGTCAATTAGGGATCGCCTTGTACGAAGCCAATACAAGAGGTCGCAAAACAGACAGCGGGATCAACCTGGTCTTTTTCTTTGTGGGAATTGTGACTTCTGCCATTTAATTTTGGAGGGACGTTCCATTATCCTTCCAAATGGGCAGACCCACACTCTGCGGCATCACATATCCTGTCTGACCAAAATGGTCATTTACATCATCTTTTGCCAATGTGGAGCATTCTACATCGGCAAAATGATTAGACCCCTTTGGAAAAGGATAAAGGATCATATCTACTATGCCACCAATGGCCTGCTAAACACGGCCATTGGTCATCATGTGGCATTTAAACATAAATACGACCCCCACGTTTTCAGGGTTGCTGCCCTCGATCGCATCTATGAGGACCCTCGGGGGGGGGCAACCTTGACCAAAGGTCTTACAATGGGTGTATAATCTACAGGCTACATCATACCCTGGTCTGAATGATATGCTTAGCTTCAGACCGTTCCTATAGATACCATATTATAGAGAAATTTATGCACTTTCCTTGTCTCCTTTTCCTTGAAATGTGATGCCTCAAGCTGTTTTTGCTGTCTGTTTGGGTTTTAATCTTCCCATACAAACTTTCTTTGAACACTGTTATAGTTTATAACAGCTTATGTCAACCTCCGCTACAGTGGTAATAACAAGTGAAGAGAAATTTTCCCTGAATTGGGTTATGTATAGATATCATGGCAATAATATTATGCTATGTGAGTAATACAATGTAACATGCATTAATGCTTAAATGCTACTATTAAACTGTATCTACTTGTAAACAATATTTTTTATACTTTGTACTTATTGGAATTATTTTGTTTGTGGTATTGGGATATTCCATTGTATAAAGCACTGTGTTTTGATGACCGTTTTTGGCATGTGTTATATTGGGAAAGACTTCCTTGCGGGGATAAGAATTTTTGGTTATGTGCGTATATATGTATCTTTTCTGACTGATCCCTAATTCTGGGGGGCATTTCTTGGCCTTGCTTGTCCTATGATGATGGTACCATTAGGTACATGCACCTGATCTTATGTTTGGACTGTATGACGGGTTTGCTGATATGGTTGCGAGTGTCCCTGCCTGCTTGGGTGGGGCTCTATGTGTCGTGCCCTTCCCTCCGGGCCAGACTGTGCGCCGCTCGTGCGATGCGGCTTCTGCTGCCGGCGTCGGTGTTTCCATCGTGACGTCATGGCGCCGTCGTCGTGATGGCGGTGCTCTTGCATTGGGACTCTGCTCACGCAGGCGCCGTCTAGTGACGGCATCATCAGCGGACCAACCTCCCTGTCTCCCTGGCAAATTTTTTGCCGCAAACTTTTTGGCGCCAATTATAGGTATAAATAGCTCTTTCTCTCCTCAACAAAAGGAAGAACATCTCGCTCTCTCCCAGGGGATCATCTTTATATTGTCACAATATGAGTAAGTGTATTTTTTTCTATACCCGCACTTTTACCAGTTTTTATTTTTGGACTGATAATAGGGGTTTTTCAATATATGCAGTACCTGTATTTTCTCTTTGTAGACTCTTTGAATGACAACAATATGGCTTGGATCATTATTGAGCACTTCATTTGGGTGTAGCCGAGCCTCCATATTGGTTTTTCTGGATTGAAGGACTATCTCCATTCATATTTATACAACCCTTATATGGCTGTTTTTTGTTCTCCATCTAATATCTTATCCCCTGTCTGAGGTTACTACATTAGGATACTCGTCTTTATGAGCCAGTAGGTATATATATTTTGATAGATACCTCCATATGCTATTTTTCTTGTGAGAAACATAAATTAGCCGTATATAATCTAAGCTATGATTTTATATTGATTTTAGTCGGCTCCTATAAATCCTCATGTTGCGATTTGCTCTTGTTGTGAGCCAACCCCTTCTTTGTTGGAAACTTTTCCTTCTTTGACCACTTGTTGAACAAGGCTGACTCTCCTGCAAGGTATTTTTGTCTTAGTCTTGATATGTGTGCACATGCCATGATCTCTCATCTGGACAGAACAGTGTTTTTTCTTTTTATAAATGCGTGTTATTGTCACTATAATTATGAATATATTTATTTTTATGTTAGAAAGTGAGACCTTTTTTCCTCTTTTCTTGTAACCAGCAAATCCAGAATGTGTCCCGAAGAAGCTTAACAGTGAAATGCGTTGATGCACAAGGGCTCACATCATATATTATGCATCTTTATGTATATGATTTTTAACACTTTTTTCTATGTCCCTTTTCATACCATGTATATATTTACATCTATGTTTCAATAAATATTACTAATTTTTCATATCCTTATTGTTAACTGTGCCTTTAAAGTCCGACCCTGGGTCACCTTCTGGGACCCCACTTTTTTGTATTTCCATAACTATTCACGGATGAGGCAATGTGAGTGCTTTTTTTCTCTTATAGTCAGGTTTACTTTAATGTAATGGCAAAGTTATGTTTTTGTTGTCCTTTTGTTATAGTTTTCCTTAAACAACATTGACAGGATTAGGGAACATTAGCAGTGATCCCTTATGTAAACAGACCTGTAGTTGAATAAATGGCAAAAATATGATAATGATATAAATGTACAAAAAAAAAAAACTTTGCTCTTGCATTCCAGCAATCAGAAAGAGAAAACAGCAAGAGATAAATGAATGGGCAGGATGTATCGCATAAAAAACAGAAAACACCATCAGCATTTAATGTGAACAGGAAACCAAACAGGAAAGTTAAAGAGTTGAGGATGGAAACATAGACTTGTAAACTAGAAACAAAACCGTGAAATAAGAAAAACAGTGGCATAACCTTAACCATAGCAGCCCACACAACTACTATGGTGAAGGGGGACCCGTTAGGAGCAATTTTGAGGCAAACAACAGAAAATCAGCAGTGTATCACTAAGGATTACAGAGGTTGCTGTTGAAACTGACCATGTGACATGACAAACGAGAAAACTGAGTGTACCAAGAAACACAATTCCATACAGTTTGAATGCCACAAGCCCAATAGGGCTATACAGCATAAAAGGAAGAGTGGGTACATTGGAATGAAGACAACAGCTCGACTAAATAGTTAACTTTCAGCCCAGGAGGACTGGTCTGTATACGCCTTCAAGAAGTGCCGCAGTATGCCAACTGTGTACCATATCCTTATAAAATTTATAAAAAACCCAAAAAAGTGTGATGGTCATTATTATTGTACTAAGTTTTATTTTTTTTTTTAATCTTTGTGCTGACTACTAGACCACTTTTTTTTTAGCATGTGCTTGTTTTGGCGGTGGAAGCGGTGCATTTAATGAGTACATAGTAGTTAGTTGGAAAATAAATGTTTAAAGTGGTTGTAAACGGCTTGTTGTTTTGTTTTTCTGGACCTGCAAGGCATACTACATCACATTGCATTGCATAAGTTGCACATTATGTGAAACTTACCTGAAAATGAAACCCTCCACTGATGCAATGTTGTCCATCTTCACCTGTCTTCCTTCCGGGTCAGCGGACTCTGGCTATGCGGCTGTCCAGAGCCACTATGACGTCACTCCCACGCATGAACGGGGGAACCGTCATTCATGGCATAGGATTCCAAAGGGATGGCACGTCATCGGCTGCATATATAGTAAATATCTCCTAAACGGTGCATATATAGGAGACATTTACATTACCTGTAGGTAAGCCTTATTATAGGCTTACCTATAGGTACAAACTATGCATGGGACTTTACTTCCTCTTTAAAAGTTTATTCCCTGCACTGATGCCCCCCTCACTTCTAACTACACCTTCAATCCCTAGTAATGTTGACAGTTCACCTGCTACATGTCCTTGATTTAGAACACTTTGGAATTGATCTGGTGCAGCTCTGCATAGAAACCAATCAACTTCCAGTTTTTCTTGTCAAAGTTTAATTGAACAATGTGTTCTGCAACCTGCTTTTGGGATGTCGTTAAGTTTTAATTGATGCCCGCAGCAGAACACAGTGTGATTGCTATGTGGTGCAATGCGATGCGGGAAACGCAATGATTCCTGAGTGTTTCCCTCATTGCATCAGTGTGAACTGAGCCTTAGTAAATCAATTATGTTAAGATCAATAAAAGTAGGGAGGTCGCTGGGGGGGCCCGATCAAAATTTTGGAATGTGGCAGTAGGGTCTGTAGCTGCGCCCCTGAAGAAAACGTTAACGACTTGTTCACAATTTAAATACTTTCTACTTATTAGAGAAACATATTCAAGGATGTTTTTGAAATAGGTGTCTGCAGCAACAGGAAGTACCGTATTTATCGGCGTATAACACGCACCGGCGTATAACACGCACCGGCGTATAACACGCACCCCAATTTAGGAGGGAATTTTAAGGAAAAAAAAACTTTTAGGAGGGAAGTTGAAGGGAAAAAAACTTACATTTAAATGCCCATCATTGCAGCCTTCTCAGTGCAGCCTTGCCCCAGTGCAGCCATGTCAGTGCAGCCTTGTCAGTGCAGCCTTCCCCAGTGCAGCCTTGTCAGTGCAGCCATGTCAGTGCAGCCTTGTCAGTGCAGCCATGTCAGTGCAGCCATGTCAGTGCAGCCATGTCAGTGCAGCCATGTCAGTGCAGCCTTGTCAGTGCAGCCTTGTCAGTGCAGCCATGTCAGTGCAGCCTTCCCCAGTGCAGCCTTGTCAGTGCAGCCTTCCCCAGTGCAGCCTTGCCCCAGTGCAGCCTTCGATCCCCTGTCCCTGCTTCCTGGGCTTCAAAATCGCCGACCGCGATTTGAAAATGGCGCCGCCGGCGCCGAAATGCACAGAGCCGGTCCTCGGCTCTTTCCGGCGGCTCTCGTTCACTTTCGGCTCCACTCGTAGTCCCGAGAGGAGCTATCCGAGTTGGTTCGGATAGCTCCGTTTGGGGCTACGAGTGGAGCCGAAAGTAAACGAGAGCCGCCGGAAAGAGCAGAGGACCGACTCTGTGTATTTTGGTGCCGGCGGCGCCATTTTCAAATCGCGGTCGGCGATTTTTAAGTTTTGACAGCTCGGGATCGCAGGGGATCGGCGTATAACACGCACCTGCGACTTTCCCCTGATTTTAAGGGGAAAAAAGTGCGTGTTATACGCCGATAAATACGGTACATTTTATAATAAAAACATGACAATACAGAAAAATGTAAATAGAAAAGAAAGAAAAACAAAAATAAATCTATGAGATAGCAAAATACGAGGAATAATGTGTACAAAATAAGTGTGATTTAACAGTGGATATCCTCTTGAAAAACAACAATGCCACTGAAATATGAAAACAGGCATTTTCTTATCTATTCTGATCCATGTGAAGGTGACATTAGACATATAAGGGGTGTTAACAGTAAAGCCATGATCCTATTGCTCAAAGATATTGCCCTAAGCTGACTGTTTCCTAAACACCACCCAATTGTACGTGTTTGAAGGAAGGGAGGAGTAACAGGGGGAGAAATCTCCTGTGAATTAATTATCTGGGAGATGGGGGGGCTTTCAAGGTTTTCAAAACAGTCAGACTGATAATTCCCCTTGCTATTTGTTAGCTGTGTATATCTGCTACCAATAAAGACTTTTAGAACTCAAGGGGAGGTATTACTAGGCTGCCCCCTTTAACAAAATCTTACCAACGTGAAAAAAGCCTGCCACCCCACATTAAAATACTTAGAGGACTATTTATAAACTATTTTCCCTGCAAATATTAAGCATTTGCACAACTGTCACAAATAATCTTTATAATTTGTTAGATGTTTAGTTCCTATAAATGTCAACTCCATCTGGTGGGCATAGTGCAGCATTTTCTTGAAATACCTCAATCAGGGAAATACTGCATTATGGTCACTAGATGGAGCTGCTGATCATAGAAAAAAATCATATTAAACAAATTAGTTATTATTTGTGACAGTTTCCTGACACATTCACACAGCAGTTTGTTTTTTGTTGTAAATAGTCCCCTTACTGTTTTAGGGATCCCTACGGCTTTAAAAATCATTTAGATTCAAGCATGCATAATTTCCATGTGGCTCCCTTATCTCCTCTGCATGTCATTGCAGGTAGGTAAAACTCATACAAAGACAGACGCCATGCTATATCCCTTGGTGCCCTACAGTTATGACTTTCATGTTGAGCCACTATGGCGTTGATATGGAAAGTATATACGATCAATAAGAAAATACAATATATTAAATATGCTCTGCTGCCAGAACCTACATAACAACCATCCTTTATCTCCCCTAAGATAAACCATGACTCATACCATCAACTAATTATTGCAATGGTCAGATTTAATAGAATAGGTCATTTATATATACAGGAATGGAGCAGAGTTCAACAGGCACAATATTTGTTACTGCCAAGTACTGCTACATATTTGCAGCGTAGTCATTCATAGGTATATTTTATTTTTGGCTGAATCTGGAGTTCTTCTTTAATGTTGACATTAACGGCAAGTCTTATGAGTGGCTGTAATAAATCCACATGGGATTTTAGAACTCTGGCACAGCACCATTCTACTTATATGCAAATATGCATGAATAAAAATATTTGTACATTTCTTTTGAAAATGAGTTGCAATTATGTCTTTAAAATAACAAAGAATCTATAATTTGTATTGTTTCATATTCAAGGTAGGCTTTTAGTTTGCTGAAAAATGCTTACTTAAAATAACCTAAAATGCTGATCTACATCTGAAAGCATAACAAGCAATTTGGATTTGTAAAGTGTCTTCCACAAATAATAGCTTTTTAGCAATAGAGGTTATTAGATATGATTGTCTATAATAACAATGTTCCCTTTTGCATTTAGTTATTGTTATTTTCATCAATATCTATATGTTTAATAAGTATTTTGAAAGTACAGTCTTATCCCAGAAATTTGGCCAAGTAGGCATTTTGTCAGAGGACCTAATGTGCCTGAGTATAATTGGGTTGGTCAAGGCATTTTAACATCTGTTGGGATTAACTTTTTTTTATCAGATTACTAATTTTTATGATGTTGAACAAGTGAGCTTTGTGTAACAGTACCATGATAGGAAAAAGAAAAAAAACCCCTAGGAGTGGGACTTTAAGGGTACTACCAAAGAAATCAATGAAATAAATAAAATCAATGATATAAATAAAAAATTCCAAACAGGAAAAAGAAAAGAAAACCTAGGAATGGGACTTTAAGGGCCCTACCAAAGAAATCAATGATATAAATAAAAAATATAATTTATTGAAAAAATATGTCATAAACAAAAAATACTGAAGGTCATGAATACTGGAAGAGAATAATATACAACCACTGTAATAGATACAATATCCTGTACCCTACATGGTACAGGATATTGTATCTACAGTGGCTGTATATTATTCTCTTCTAGTATTCATGACCATGTTCAGTATTTTTGTTTATGACATATTTTTTCAATAAATTATATTTTTTATTTATATCATTGATTTCTTTGGTAGTGCCCTTGAAGTTCCACTCCTAGGGTTTTTTTTTCTCTTTTTCCTGTTTCTATGGGATGTGGCACACTGGGAACTTTATATCAACAGAACTCCCTTCAGTACCATGATAGTAGCATCCTCATAAATTCCCATATCTTGTGTTTATTTAAAATATTTTACGGGAGTATGTACTACTTTTTTTCTTTGCTAATTTAGATATCGATTTATGGATCCAAACACATGTTCCTTGGTACTGTAAATCATGACAATGTTTTTATAAATATATTTTATACTAGCAGACAATGTGCAAAGAAGGCAGCAGGTTTGGTGATACTATATGGGATATTTAGGATACTTGTTGTTACATTATGTATTCATTATTTAGTAGAACTCCAGTGAGTGCAATATGTAGATGGAGTGATTGTTCCCTCTGGTGGAATAGAATGTAACTGTGTGAGCTACTCTAGAACTAAATGAGTAAACTATTGTCATTGTCTCTCGGAGCTCTAATTGGCTTTAGTCTAATGTTCCTTCTTTTCTATTAAAGTAAGGCACCACCTCATGCACAAAACACTGCCTTGAACAAAATAACGAATACTGTCTACAATACTGGCACAAATGGAAATTGCAACAGATTTGAATCACTCTTATTTACTAAAAACAATACGCATTGTGGCTACTCTATATTTGAAAGAATACATTAGTTCATCCTGTTAGCTGTTAAAGAAAAAATATTTTTATTGTTGTAGCGCACTACCCCCGTAGGAGCTGCTAAGTTGTTCATTTTCCCACTGGCCATCTCAGACCCTCGGAGCTACCCTTACCTCTGACACTTCAGGTTCCATTCTGTGTAACAGCACAGACTCAATCCCCTTAATACAACTGCGGTGTGGTATGTAGCTGACAACAAAGAATAATCCCCACAATGTGTACAATAAAAATAATATACCTTTGTTGTTACCTGGGCATCCGATGCTCCACCTGCTTTAAAAGGAACAACACTCCACACCAATTGCACTTAACCAGGAACGTATTATTACTTGTAATTGGTAGAAAATGGTAATTATAGTTATTACACTGTCACACAAACATAATGTAACAGTGAGGAAACAAAGGGATTCTTTATAACAAGTTGTACACAGGAAAAGGTAGTGAATGATCCCTGGAAGAGCGCCTCTGAGTGGGACTAAGGTCAGAGCGAAATCACCTTCGCTCTGAGCACCTTTCCTCTCCGAGCACACTCTGATAACTATAACAAGACAAATGTTATGTTATAATGAACAACGCAATTCCTAGGGAGCTCCCCCTGCTTAGCAAAGCTGTCTCTCTGAAAGACAATAGAATACAAAGCCTTGCAATAATAGAGGTAGTCCCTTTCTTTCATCGTCTTCTGTCTTCTGCTAGCTATGTGTAAGTTAAATTGTAATCCAATGGTTAACAAAGCCCAGGTCAGAGCGAACTGAATGTTGAACTATTGTTGTGGTGCAGTAACACTGCAACTGTCTCCAGTGTGAGTAACTTGATATAACACAGTGTCAAAGTTATAGTGAAGTGCAGGCTTGAGGCCTATATTAAACTCAGTCTTTGTTTCTTTCAATCTCCTCCGTGGGACTACAGGTCCCAGCAGCGCTGTGTTATAAATGCAAGTATGTAAAAGTGCATCAATGAAACTTTGGGCAACAGCCCTCTCACCCAACCAGGTCAGCAATGTAGAACAGTTCTGCTCCGGTGCACAAGGTCCTACTTCCGGCCGGCCGACACTGCTACACTGCTCCGCTCCACTCAGCGGGATGCTCCAGGAATCTCAGATGGCTCCAACTGGCTTCACTGGATCCTCTGCAGTTCTACCTCGCCGTCAGTCCAGCTCACTGAGATGCTGCAGGGTCGCTGATCAGATCGGTCTGCAATGAGTGTAGGCGGCACTTTGCTGGAGACCTCCACACAGATCCTCACAGGCTGACCATGCGTTCCCCAGTGACCCAAGATGGCCATGCCGAGTTCTTTTATAGCCTTTCCAGCATGCAGTTCAGTCTCTTGATGCTCATAGGAGGTCACTAAGCATTGTGGGTAGGTCAAGTTAATGTCCAGAGTACACAAACAAAACACTTCCCGTCATATCTCACATTCTTGAAAAGGGAAAATAAAGTAAAGTCCATTCACAATTTTGGCCGCTAGATGGCGCCAAATACTAACCTATAACATTACAGCATTAAGAGTGGCGCTACCCCCCTACAGTGGGGCTTGAGGTCGGTGACCACACCCCCTCTAATAAAAAGATCCTAAATCACAGTAGTTGAAAGTGGATTACCAATGTTCAATAATAGTAGTCACACAAAAACATCAATTGCTTAATGTGATAATCATTCCTAATGTGATAAACATAACCTAAAAGTGTTGAACATAATATAGCAATACCTTAACAAAAAGTGACATGTAAATTATTACAAGTGACACCCTGTGAACAGTGAGAAAGACCGGTATTGTAATACCAGAAATATAGACCAAAATTAATTAATCAAAAAAATAGGAAAAAATACAAGATACACAGATCATGTGCAAAATATACGATGAAACAATATAGAATAAAGCATGTGAAATGAAAAATATAATAAAAAGTAAGTCCACATCTGTTTAGAATGATGAAAAACAAATATATTGAAGATATAGTGAAGAAAAAAGTTCAAAAAGTGCAAGTGTCTTCAATCTGCAAATGCTGTTGCACCGTGTACACCACACCTCAATGCCGTGATTCCACTTCCTTGTGAATTGCTCACTCACCAGCTGATAAGGCCTCACACTCTCGTGTTTGGCCGGCAAAACACCTCAACCCACTATCATGGGGGTTATCATGCGGCCACCGATATTCACTGTTAAATGTGCCGAACACTTTTCCTTGAGACAATGACTCCACATATAAAGGAAGAAATGCTCCAAATAGCGTGATACCGTTTTTTAAAACATTTAATCAAAACTAAAACCCACACATATGCACGCACATGGCAACTAAAATCAACTTGGCACTTCACAGCAAATGGAACTGTATCACAGCAAAATATAACATAGCACGCAGTAACACTATCAGGGGCGACCACAGCGGACCCAGGGAGTGTGGACGCCGGCGATCGTCTCAGCCATTCACCGCTCACGTTCTCAGCTGGTCCCCGCTCCATCTCCCGTCAAATCTCCCTCTATCAGACTTCTACGATTGCCGCGTAGCCACGCCCCGACATGTTTCGTCAAAATGTTTCGACCCAAACACAGCAATGGGACCTATGATGAAAGTATTGCTTTGAGCTTATAATTGGTAATGGTTGTATGGTTTTTATACATCTTGCCTGTAGGTGTCACTATTCACAGTTGTTACCTATATAATGCTTTCTATAATCTGACAAGTTAGTTCTAGTTCCTCTTCCTGCTGTGATATACTCAGAAGCTTGCAGATACAGTATATTATGGATGCCTCTATAAATACTCTGCCTCCCAGACTACAGGACACAGGTTTGGTGATGAGGATGTCCATTCTTTCTCTACAGCAGCCTGCACCTTTTCTTGTACCCCCTGCTGAGTCTGCAATGTCTTTTACTAGTTGGATTTGAGAATAACGTACTTGCTGCTAATTAGGAGGACATACCTACTGCTAGAAATGAGTAAGCCTAAAAAAAGCTTACCTGTAGGTAAAATGAATATTTCCTGAACACACTCTGTTTAGGAGGTATTTGCTATTTCAGCAGCCGGTGACATCACCGGGCATGGGCTATAAGGCCCCTTTCACACTGGGGCGGTTTGCAGGCGTTATTGTGCTAAAAATAGCACCTGCAAACCACCCCTAAACAGCCTCCGCTGTTTGTTCAGTGTGAAAGCCCGAGGGCTTTCACACTAAAGCGGTGCGCTGGCAGGAGAAGAAAAAATCTCCTGTCAGCCGCATCTTTGGAGCGGTGAAGGAGCGGTGTATTCATTGCTCCTAAACCGCTCCTGCCCATTGAAATCAATGGGACAGCGCGGCTATACCACGGTAATACTGCGGCTATAGCCGCGCTATACGAGGGGTTTTAACCCTTTTTCGGCCGCCAGCGGGGGGTTAAAACCGCACCGCTAGCGGCCGAATACCGCGGTAAAACAGCGCTAAAAATAGCACTGTTTTACCGCCGACGCCCTCTACCGCCCCAGTGTGAAAGGGGCCTAAAGGAACAGTGTACTCATGCCTTTCCTTCAGTGCTCTGTGCCACAGCTGTGACTAATGCATGGGCGGCAGTGAAGTCATTGCAGTTCGGCCATTCAAGCGGGACCCAGAAGGAAGACTGGGTGAAGATGGAAGCCCTGTCAGCGGTGACAGCACGCCACTGAAGGGCTTTGTTTCAAGGTAAGTCCATCATAATATGCTAGTATGCAATGCATACTAGCAAATTATGACATTAATTTGCAGGAGGAAATATTTTTTTTTCCCCTGGTTTTAGTACCGCTTTAAGTGTAGATAAATATGACACTTCTATTCCAGTTAAAATGTTTGTGCACTGTAACTATTACTACTGCTTCTGCTAACAATGGTTAATCCATAATCTAATCCTGATGCATGGTACAGGATCTCCTCTCTGCGTACTACCTAAGGAAAGTTGCAAGAAGTTATTTAAAAATGAACAACTTACTGCTCCTATTCTAAAATTGCTTATTTATCTTGGAGACCATATTCCTGTGCTTAGTTGCCTGCTAGTGACTGTAACATTTCAAATCAACTATTGTGCCATCTGGGCTCTTTATTGTAAAGAACTTCACTGCTATACTAGTTTGGGATCTTTTTGTTGCACTAATAAATCAACAATCAGTGGATGGTCTTATCCCAAATCTTTGGTCACTCTGCGTCATCTTACTGGGCTATGCAAACAACTTTAAATAGATAATTGAAATGCAATCAGATCTGAAAACAATGTGTCAGAAATTGGGATGCTTACCCTTTTTTTGTGATAGTGTCTGGGCTGGGCTCAGCCCTTTTTTCTCTGAGCTGGCCGCTCAGCTGTCGGCTAATTGCCAGCTCTCTCTCCACAGTTACCCAGCTGTTGATTCTGCTCGTCAGTCCTGCCTACTTAAAGCCGTCCAGCTCACTTGATCTCTGCCTTCGCCTTTGTCAACATCACAGAGACTTTCTCCTGCATTCCTGTTGAAGACTTGCTCAGCTGACGTTCCTTCTGGCTCCTGATCCTGCTTGCTGTACTACTACGTTTATCTCTGGCTCTCTGACATTTGCTTGGCTGACTACCCGATCCGGTTACTGAACTCTGGCTTGTTTTGACTACGCTTACTCTGTTTACCTTATTATTATTGTTAAACAAGTGTGATTTAACTATACTTCTGTCTCGGTCTGATTCATGGTTCCTGATAGTAGACGAAGGCCATGAATTCAGAAGATACAATCAATCCACTTGTTGGTAATATTTTTTCCAGATTGGATGAGCAAGATCACCACATGGATCAGTTTGCCATAGCATTACAAATGCTCCTGAGTCACACGGCTCACCTGGAAACTCCCACTGTGGCTGCTCCGATACAACCTGAGTTGCAGGGTGTCCCTGCTGCTGCGCCAGCCTCTGTGCAGGCACCCGCCTCGAGTATTACCTCTATAAGAGGTATGTCTGGTTCCGCTCCGCTTCTCCAGCGATTTGGTGGTGATCCAGTTCAATGCAGAGGGTTCCTCCACCAGGTTGAGATTTACTTTGAGATGCTGCCCCAGGCGTTTTCCACGGACAGAAGCAAAGTAGGTTTATCTTTGCTTCCTATCTTTGCTTTCTGAGAGAGCCTTGGCCTGGGAGATGCAAAAACCTGTTGTCTTGAGTTGTCCTGAGTTTGTGGCCTCCTTTAAAACAGTATTTGACGTTCCCGCACGCTGCGCTTCTGCTGCCAAGTGCCTCATACCCATCAAACAGAGTACGAGAACTAAGTTATTAAAGTGGTGCTGTGCTAATCCAAGCAAAAACACAAATAAAATTAAATTAATCTCCTAGTGGGCTAAACAACACTAGAATATGGAAAATACAAAGTAAACAGTTATAGATAATATGTGATCAATCCTACGTAGAAACAAAACACTAGAATAAGCGAAAGTGCAATCGTAATATATATAATAGTAGCTTTCAGTGGATATCCATAACCTACGTAGGGACGGGACAGGCACCTATGCTGATTGAGGCTTACGAGCTCGCCGCTCGTCGGAGATTAGCCATTTTTTTCACTGCTGTATTGTGAGTACCTATGTCTTATATTAATAAAAGCCAGTTTTAGCCTGACAATATTACACTATTTGGGACCTTCCGTTTTTTCTATCTATGTGCCCCCTTATCATCTGAGGGAACTATGCTCCAGGACTAGGACCGCGAGGATAGAGGAGACAACTTAAAGGATGGTATTCCCATTACTGGTCATATGCTGTTACCCCATTACCTTAAGGTAAGGGGCCACTGCTTACTAGTTTGTGTGTGAACACGAAGAGGAGCACCACTTTGATTTATTTGAGCACTCCACTGCAATTTGTGCATGCTAGGAACCCGGTTTTATTCTGTGGAGGAGGACTTTTTATATTTAAGCACTTTGATTGATTTTAAGTTTATGCCTTATTAGTCACGTGGACTTTTATTGCACAAGTCACTTTGTGTTTATTGCATGTATATTACACATTGGAATTTACTGTTATATTGAATAATTTGCACTTTATATAGGAGGATTTACTCCTACATCAGCTGCTGCAACTTTTGTCAATTTTACAGTTATATCCTGGTTATGGATATCCACTGAAAGATACTATTATATATATCACGATTGCACTTTGCACTTTCCTGTTTTCTAGTGTTTTGTTATCACGTAGGATTGATCACGTTATCTATAACTGTTTACTTTGTATTTTCCATATTCTAATGTTGTTTAGCTCACTAGGAGATTAATTTAATTTTATTTGTGTTTTTGCTTGGATTAGCGCAGCACCACTTTAATAACTTAATCATCTGGTAGCAGGGTCTGGTTGTACCCTATTCGGTGCAGGCAGCTTTTCCCAATAGCTCTGCTGTAACACACATGATAGCGCAGGAATAATTATACACCTAGAGTATGAGAACTGTTGCCGACTACACCATTGAATTCCGTACTCTGGCAGCAGAGGTTGCTTGAACAATGAGGCCCTCGTGGCTGCTTTTTCTCATGGTCTCTCGGCTACCATCAAGGATGAGATAGCAGGCCGAGATATACCCACTGAGCTGGAGAGGTTGATCACGTTTGCCATCCTCATTGACTCCAGATTTAGAGAAAGACTCTCCTTTAAGGAGCGCTTGCGGAAGCCTCCTGTACGTTTGCCTCCGAGCTTTGCAGTCCCACCCGTGCCTCCCTCACCTCCCATGCCTCCTGGTACCGAGTCGGTCAGTGAGGATGAACTCTGCGGATAAGAGAGCCTTTAGGAGGAGGGAGAGATTGTGCCTTTATTGTGGCCAGGCAGGTCACTTTTTGAAGTCTTGCCATACCCGTCCAGGGAACGCCTGAACCTTGAGGTCCTGTCATGGACAGACCTTAGGTGGCATTGTTTCATCCCCAGTTATCCAGAAGGATAAGCCCCTGGTTTTGGTCACCTTTTCTTGGGCTGAGTCGTCTATCGAGATACAGGCTCTAATCGACTCTGGGGCTACAGGCCTGTTCATTGATGCTGCCTTTGTATCGCAGCACTCGATTCCGCTGCAGCTGCGTGACACTCCACTTGCCATTGAGGCTCTTGACGGGAGACCTCTACAGCCTGCCAATGCGACTCATGAGACGGTTCCGTTGTCCATGGCCGTAGGGGCTCTTCACCATGAGATAATCCAATTCCAAGTTATTTCCTCACCTAGGTTTCCACTGGTTATTGGTTATCCTTGGTTACAGAGGCACAACCCCTCTTTTGATTGGCTCCATGCTGAGGTTCTCTCCTCAATGCAGTGAGACATGCTTCCAGAAGGTAGCCAAGGTCCTGTGCACCTCTTCACTCGCCTCCCTGCCAGAGGAGTACTGTGATTTTAGCGATGTCTTTGACAAAGGTCAAGCCGGTAGTTTGCCTCCACGCCGGCCCCCTTGGGGCTGGGGTTACCCTTTGTCGGTCTTGGAGGATAAGGCAACGAAGAAGTATGTTGCAGACGCGCTTTCTCGAGGTTTCACCTGCAAATCCTCGCGTCCTGCTGTTGCTGGTTTCTTCTTTGTGAAGAAGAAGAGCAGTGAACTGAGACCTTGTATTGATTATAGGGGTCTCAATCGTTTCACAATTAAGAATGCATACCCGATTCCGTTGATTACAGAGTTATTTGACCGCCTCAAGGGAGCAACGGTTTTCATAAAGCTTGATTTGAGAGGGCCATACAATCTCGTGCGGGTTAAGGAGGCGACTGCATTTAATACCAGAACAGGCCATTATGAGTACCTCTTAATGCCTTTTGGCCTTTGTAATGCCCCGGCAGTTTTCCAGGAATTTATTAACGATATCCTCTGAGATTTGTTGCAGTTATGTGTGGTGGTCTATCCCGATGATATCCTCATATTTTCCAAGTACCTGGAGAGCCACCACACAGATGTCTGTTGTTTGCTTCAGAAACTAAGAGAAAACAATCTCTATTATAAACTGGTGAAGTTCAAGTTCCATCGTGAACAGGTTAAATTCCTGAGCTATGTCACTTCCACCGCTGGTTTTTCGATGGACCCAGACAAACTTTCGGCAGTTCTACAGTGGCCCCAACCAGTGGGTTTACGTGCTCTGCAGCGTTTCCTGGGCTTTGCCAACTATTATCGGAAGTTTATTCGTAACATCTCGTCTTTGGTCAAGCCCCTGACTGATATGACCAGAGAGGACGGTAACCCACAGAGTTGGTCTCCGGAGTCCATTAAGGCCTTTGAGAGCCTCAAGGCTGCCTTTGTTTCTGCTCCTGTGATCCTACGTTGTCTTTTATCCTAGAAGTTGATGCTTCTGAGACTGGAGTTGGCGCCCTTCTGTCTCAACGTCTTAACTCTGAGACCGCTATGCATCCGTGTGGCTACTTTTCCAAGAAATTGTCACCTGCAGAGTGCAATTAAGAGATTGGTGACAGAGAGCTGTTGGCGATCATTTTAGCCCTGAAAGAATGGAGACATCTTCTTGAAGGTACCACTGTGCCAGTTCTCATTCTTACTGACCAAAAGAATCTCACATTCTTGTCTGATGGGCTCTTTTCTTGTCGAGGTTTAATTACATTGTCTCATTCTTACCCGGTACTAAGAATGTAAGGGCTGACGCCCTGTCACAACGATTTCCTTCCACTTCCAAGTTGGAGTCGGTTCCGGTTCCTGTGATTCCTCCTGATCGTATTCTGGCTACAGTTCGCATCAGTCTTACTTCTCCTTTGGGTGACAAATTCTTGCTGCTCAGTTCCTTGCTCCTCCTGAGAAACCTTGTGACCACTGCTTTGTCCCAGAGAGTCTCCATACTGCCATGCTCCATACTTACTATTCTCCCAAGGCAGCTGGCCACCCTGGAAAGAATCACTTCTTTTGGGCCATTTCCCAACAATTCTGGTGGCCTAGTCTATGGGCTGATGTAACTGCCTTCGTAGCTGCCTGTTCCGTGTGTGCTCAGAGTAAGACTCCATGACACCTTCCAGGGGGCCTACTACAACCCATACCCAATGGAGAGAGGCCCTGGACCCACCTGTCTATGGATTTAATTGTGGAGTTACCCAACTCCCAAGTCAACACTGTTATCCTTATGGTTCTCTAAGATGTGTTATTGTATTCCACTTAAGAAGTTGCCCACTTCTGATAGAAGCTGTTTCCCAAGAACTTAAAGCAGAGTTTCGCCACCCCAACAAAACATACTGTAGCTGCTGACTTTTAATATTAGGATACTTACCTGTCCAGGAATCCAGTGATGTCGGCACCCCAGCCAATGTTTCCATCAGCTCTTGTGTGCTGCTGCCGCCATTGTCTGTAAGGAAGACCGGCAGTGAAGCCTTGTGGCTTCACAGGCAGTTCTCTACTGCGCATGCGCAAAATGCGCTGCACTTTTCCAATGGCTTGGCGGCGGGGGATGGAGGAGCGGGCCAAACTTCCTAGTGATCTCGCAGTGACGAGATCTCTTGGAAGTGGAGATGGGTACCTGTCAAAAACAGGTACCCACTCCCCCCCCGAAAGGTGTCAAATGTGGCACCGGAGGGGGTGGGAGTCAGATAAGCAGAGCTTCCACTTTTGGGTGGAGCGCCGCTTTAAGATATTACTAGAGCAAGCTTGTCTTGTATGCCTAGTACAGATACAAATATGGGGCATTCTACAAAGCAAATTGTCAAAATCAGAAAATAAAATGAGCCTTGTTTGAAACCTTACTACAGGATTAGACGTGTGCTGCCCTTAATTTAATAGTTACAGTATATTAGCTATATTGTCTGTGGATCTCGTCGCCTACTAGTACCAGGGACCTAGAGAGAGCACCTTATACAACTTGCACATGAGAGTCATCAAGGAATTGTACGAATGAAGCACAGACTACATTGAACTATACCGGGGGCCAGGCATGGATGCCCAAGTACTAACTGCCATTCAGTCACCTAGAGTCAGAGGGCCTCCTGTATGGACCACGTATTATGTGATGTTATCTAAATGTATAGTACTGTTTTGTGATATGATTCTTTACATTATTGTCTTGTGTATTTTTGAATATTGAGGGAAAAAATGTATGAGAGGAATATTTGGTGTTCAAACACCTGGCCTATGGATATTACTATTCAAGGTTGTTACATATAATACCTTTTATTTACCACCAGTTCCTGTTATCATGTACATAGAAGCCTGCACATCAGTTATGAATGTCCTAACTTGTTAATAAAGCACTCTATAACTACTTTGCCTGTCAGACTAAAGAACACAGTAAGCTCCACAAGCATTTTGTGTTGTGGTGAAATATGTGCGTTGAGGCCATCCAACTTGATAATAGCTTTAAGGTGAACTTAGACAGTAGGGGATGGCAGACACAATTGGATTTGGCTCTAAATATACACTTTGTCCTGACTTATCAGGGGAAACAAAAGAATATACACAAAATGTACTTAACTTTACACCAATGTTAATTATCTTTTGTCTATGATCAACTTAATGATCTTAAGGATCTGTGCCCGTTTTTCTGCCATTAATTACACCTTGACTATTCCTCCTAATGTGTGTGTGTGTGTGTGTGTGTGTGTGTGTGATTTTGAGGTCCCAGTGTTAGACATGCATATTCATACTTAGACAGCTGTTGATGGGGATCTTTCTTCTGCCCGTTCAGCATTCTAGTTCATCACAAAGTAATTTTGCACTTAGAATTACTTTCTAAGTTGTAATCACTAATTACCCAAGCAATACAAATTAGTATGATAGTATCTATGTGTTGCAACATTAATTTACTTCAGTGCATTTTAAAGAAGAAGAATGGTTAAACTTAAGCACAAATTACATATGTATAATAATGATTTGTTATTCATTTAAAATGCTTCAGCTTTTGTATAAGCTGTATGCCATATTTTGCTCATAAGTCATCCATCCCCGCTATTGTCCGATTCTGCAGACGGAGGAAAATCCTATTTTTCTATCCATCTGCAGAGCGGATCGGATGAACACAGACATCCGATCCCCCATAGGGGAGAGCGGATATCTGACAGGGCGGTCCCTGCACAGTGTGCAGGGACCGCCCTGTCATCCGCCGGCTCAGCGGGGATCAACGGAGCGATCCCCGCTGAGCAAGCGGATGTTCATGGGTCGGATCAACACGGATCCGCACGTGTAAAAGGGGCCTAAAAGTGAATAAGAAAAAGTAAATATGACTATGTCATTTTGATGTAAATTTTGTAATAGTTTCTTTCTTCATATGTTAAGATAATATTCTTGCTGAGTCTGGTCTGTTGCGCGATCTGCTCTTCAGACTAAAGCCTCGTACACACGATCAGATTTTCCACAGACAAAACCTCAGACTTTTGTCTGAAGGCGTGTTCCTAGATTTTGTCTTGCATACAAACGGCAGAAAATTGTCAGCCAACAAGCACGAACGTAGTGACATACTACATGGTTTTTCAGCTCTTTAGCGCCATCCTTTGGGCTCCTTCTGCTAATTAGTTAGTAGAAGTTTGGTGAGTGTTGATTTTCACTTTTCATTTCACGCTTTTTCATTTCGTGCTTTTCAGTTTGTTTCTGAACGGCTGTTCGTCAACCAGACATGTTGCGGAATCGGAGGAGATAACGTGGCCTTGGAGTTATTGCTTTGACCCAAGTCCAATCCAGGAACAGGAGGAGGAGGATTTCTTGGACCAAAAATTGATTGCTTTATTAGTGGTGAACAATTATGTCATATGCCTTTTCTGCAGGAGCTCCAGGAGAATAATCCGGATGATTTTCCTGAATGGATGATGGACCCCTGTTTTCACCAACTCTCGGCATTGGTGACCCCCTATATTAACCGCTTGCCGAACAGCCGCCGCAGTTGTACTGCGGCAACATAGCTCGTCTGCGCAAATCGCCATCATGTTACGTTGTTTCCATATTCGGCGCACCCCTTGCTCGCCCACGGAGCCGATGCGAGTGCCCGGCAGTCGCGACCACCAGGGGGTTTCCGCGATCGCTTGGGGCAAGCCAAGAAGCAGGATCTGTGTGTGTAAACACACACTTTCCGCTTCTCTGAGGGGAGAAGAGACAGATCGTCTGTTCATACAGAGTATGTACAGCGATCTGTCATCTCCCCTACACAGTCCCCTCCCCCCTTCAGTTAGAACACACACTAGAGAACTCAATTAACGCCTTGATTGCTCCCTAGTGTTAACCCCTTCCCTGCCAGTGACACTTATACAGTAATGAATGCATTTTTTTAGCACTGATCGCTGTATAAATGCCAATGGTCCCAAAAATGTGTCAAAATTGGCCAACGCGTCCGCCATAATGCCACTGTCCCAATAAAAATCACAGATCGCCGCCATTACTAGTAAAAAAAATAAAATAATAAAAATGCCACAAAACTATCCCCTATTTTGTAGACGCTACATTTGTCCGTGGAAAATCCGACAACAATTGTCCGATGGAGCATACACACGGTCGCATTTTTTCCGCCAACAGCCTGTCATCACACAATTCCCTTCGGAAAATCCGATCATGTGTACGCGGCTTTAGAATAGCCTGCCTACGCCTCTTAAGATATATTTTGCATTACGATGCAATCCTAAAGGTTGTACCATGCTAGTTGTCCTACATATAAGAAAGATTGAAATTGAATTTGTACTCTAATCTGCATCTTCCAATAAAAACATTTGAACGAAGAATAGCCTGCCTGCTGTGTCTTTCAATAAAGCGTACCTGTCAATGCCCAAAGCTATCACAAGGGATTTTGTTCACCACTTGTGATGGCCTTTAGGTTAAATGAAAAAAAATAAAATGCATTTAAATAAAATTAAAAAAAATTAAACAACTTGCCGACCAGCCGCCGCAGTTATACTGCGGCAGGTTGGCACGGCCGCTCGAACCGCCACCATTGTACGTCAGCCGCTTTGGAGGGCGTGCGCACGCCCCCGGGGCGATGCTGGAGCCGATGCGTGTGGCCGGCGGCCACCCGCGATTGCTGCACAGAGAGCCAGAACGGGGATCTTTCAATGTCAACAGACAGATTCCCATTCTGACAGGGGACGAGAGACAGATCTGCTGTTCTTTGGGATTAGGGACCGCGATCTCTCTCCTCCTGCAGTGAGTCCCATCCCCCCACAGTTAGAAACACCTCCCAGGGAACACATTTAACCCATTGATCGCCCCCTATTGTTAACCCCTTCCCTGAGAGTGACATTTACACAACAATCAGTGCATTTTTATAGCACTGATCGATAAATGTCAATGGTCCCAAAAAAGTGTCAAAATTATCTGATCTGTCCGCCGCAATGTCGCAGTCCCGCTAAAAAATTGCTGATCACTGCCATTACTAGTAAAAAAAAAAAATTATGAAAATGCCATAAAAATATCGCCTATTTTGTAGACGCTATAACTTTTGCGCAAACCAATCAATATACGGTTATTGCAAATTTTTTTTTAACCAAAAATATGTAGTAGAATATGTAGTAGCCTAAACAGATGAAGAAATTAGTTTTTTTACACTTTTTTTTGGTATATTTATTATAGCAAAAAGTAAAAAATATTGTTTTTTTTTCAAAATTGTCGGTCTTTTTTTGTTTATAGCGCAAAAAATAAAAACCGCAGAGGTAATCAAATACCACCAAAAGAAAGCTCTATTTGTGGGAAAAAAAGGACATAAATTTTGTTTGGGTACAACATCGCATGACCGAGGAATTGTCAGTTCAAGCGATGCAGTGCCGTATCGCAAAAAATGGCCTGGTCATTAAGGGGGCAAATTCTTCCCGGCCTTAAGTGGTTAATATATATATATATATATTTTTTAACGAGCTCCTGTCCCCCTGTGCTCATGCACAAATGCAGACGAGCACGTAGGTCTGGCACGCATTTGTTTTTATTTTACCACACATATGAGGTATCACAGTGAAAGTTGCAGGGAGAGCAATCATTTTAGTGCCATAGCTCATGTTTAACTCTAAACTGATAACCTGTAAAGGCTCTTAAAGCATTGCCTATGAACAATTTTAAGTATGGTAGTTTGTTTCCATTTCACAAGAGTGCACAATTTTAAATCTTGACATGTTTGGTATCTATTTACTTGATGCAACACCATCTTTTATATGTTACCATATATTGGGTATTTTATTGCATTCATTTAACTTAATTTAAGTGTATTTTGTTCTTGAAAATTTTTGTTTGATAAATGGCTGCACAAATATCGTCAACATACAAAATTGCAATAGCCACTATTTTACTCTCCAGGGCCTCTGCTTTCAAACATGTAATTTTTGGCGGTTCTAACCAATTTTCTAGCTAAAAAGTGCTAGTTTTAACATGTATATGAAAAATTTCAAAATTGCCCCAGACTGCAAGTGGTTAAATAACACAGAAATTTACTCTTATCTGCACAAAATATCAAACACAAAAGCAAATGTATTTTTGGATGAGAAGGAGAACAATGATCCACTTGGATATATAGAGAATGTACAGGCACGAGGATAAAACCAGCAACAATCAATGAAATTAAAGCTGTCAGTCTTTTTGTGATGCTTTAAATGTCTTCCATTATGCTGTAATTGCAGCTCTAATTATCTGAGTGTGGAATTAGATTGTTCTAGGTTCTACCTCCTCTCCAGAAGGGGTTTCATTTCACACTGCAGTCTATGCTTGCTAATAATACGTACATCTCTTACATAATATGTCTGATCAATATTGTAAAATTAAATCATGTCTTGTCATTAAACCTTGTGTTGTCTTATAGCACGAGAGTCTTAACACTTCCTTGTTAAAGGACCGTACTGTAGAAATATGTAGGCTGTTACTGCTAACCTCTTCTGTAATAGGACATGTAAAGTATTATATTAAATATATTTTTTTTACCTGTTATAGTCAGGATTAGACAGTACACTTCAAATAATATATTTTTTTTTTTGCTCAGGCGCATATGAAATATTTTACACTTTAGTATTTGTGGTTACCTTTTCAGCCAATAGGTGGAGCTTTAAGCACATGTGGGTTTTTTTTCTATCTATTAGCTACTTTGTTGGAAAAAGTCCTGTTTACAGAGCTGGATAGCTGAAGCTGAAATTGAGACACACAAGTCAATAAGTCGATGATGAGGCAAAGACATCCCCGCTCTACTCCTTCTCCCTAAGTAAAGTTATACTGATCCAAATGTTTAAATATTTTTAAAACAGGTTTGTATGTCAGGAGTTCTGACTTTGACTGTTGCATGCTTACTACTGGTCATTGACTGAAAGTGTGGACTCATGAGATAGCCAGGCAACTAGCATTTTAGAAAAAGGCCAGCCTACATATTTCACTCAGTAGACATTTCCTTTAAAGCAAGACCCTATATTCTAGTCCTAAAGGAACTTACATTTTTTGACAATTTAAAGGCTAAGTTTACCTTTCCAGGCAGAATTAGCTCTGTTCATTAGCACCGCATGTTTGAAAGTTTAAAAAATGCTTTCTGCTTCCATCACTTCCTGTCCATCATATCCCATCATGCATTGCCTTTGTGCAGGGATAGGCTATTAGCGGACCTCCAGCTGTTGCAAAACTACAAGTCCCATCATGCCTCTGCCTGTGGGTGTCATACTTGTGGCTCTCAGAGTCTTGCTATGCCTCATGGGACTTGTAGTTCTGCAACAGCTGGAGGTCCGCTAATTGCATATCCCTGTCTTAATGCATCACAGAACAGGTGTGCATTACCACCCTGGACTACACCTGCCTCAATACTATACCATCTCTTGTTTTATTTGCTCCCACTTTCCTAATTCTTCCCTTAAGGTGACCATACACCATACAATCTGGCTGTACAATCTCTTTCAGATCTACCATCAGTTATGCAGTGCAAGGGCCTGCCTGATTATATAACAATTGATTGCTCAGGTGTGTCCTCGTATTCCATAGTTTTGTTAAATCTAAAGGAATTCCCACATTCCCTAGCGCCTTGAGGCGATTCAGTTCGCATTTGCAGCGCTATAAAAATCATTCATTCATTCACATGTGTTTTTTTTTTCTGGGTGTTTTGAAGAGTTTCCACTCATCACGCATAGGGCAGCCCATTCATTTGAATGGACTGCCCTACGCGCTACAAATACCCCAAAGAAGCTCCAAAACTTTTTTCTAGAGTGGACCGTGGCATGTTTTTTTACCGCGCTTTTTGGTGCACTTTACAGCATGTTTCTCGCATGGCAGAAACACAACTGCTATCCATGGCTGCTATTAACATTTATTGGCAATGCAAGTGTGATGCGTGTTTGAAGAGCATATCCAAAAGGCCTATTAAAGCGTCCATTTTTTTGTGCAGTATGCAGTGTGTTCGGAAACTCTCAGATGTGAATGGAGCATCATTGTTCTTGTGTAAACACACCAATTTCACTTTCAGGCCCCATTCACACTTAGCGTAGTGGGAGCGCACATTTTTTAGTTTGTTTTTCCGGGAACATGCATCGGGAAGCACATTATTTTAATAATTGCTGTGTTTGTCGCTTGTTTTTTCATGTGGCAAAATGTGTGCTTGCTTCTGCATTTGGGCTACCGTTAACAATTAATCAGACTGAAGGTGTGACTAGGTCATTTTAGGTGTATAAAGATGGCCATACACTACACAATCTGATTGTACTATCTCTGTATGATCTCCTTCAGATTTACCAAAACTATATAATAGGAGGACACAATTCTCTATCCGATCACTCTGTATCCAATTAGGCAGGCCCTTGCACTACATAGGTAATGGAAGATCTAAAGGAGATTGTACAAGTAGCAAGATCCCAGGCCTCCTTTGATCTAATGAGAACCTCCAGGGTCAGGGACAGCTGACATCCTTCAGTATGTAGTGGGTTGTGAGGCATGGTGGGTGCAGAGTAGTCAAAGTTATTGGGTGCCAGACACTTCTTAAATGCAAAAGAAAGTTTATTTCTCTTAAACTTTTTTGGGGGAGAGAGGGTTAGGGCCAGGACACTCTTAGGTAGTTGCAAACTTAATTGGCAGACTCCAAGACTTTGATAGGAAGACAGCCATGCAGGGAAAGGCATCCAGCAAGACGCCACATCTGCACGTGTAGGAATGCTGTCTCCTATGGCAACAGTCTTTAACAGTTCCAAACACAAGGCTCAACAGTTCCTTCACTTTCACTACAATCTCTCCTTGTAGTTCTTCAGCCCTCTGAGCTCCTGGTCTCTCACTAGACCCACTGATTCACTGCCACTGAATCCCTTGGGCTCCTTCAATCTTCAAGGTGGTATCTTCCTCAAGCATCACCCCCGCTTCTCTGCTGGGTCCCTAGCTTGGCACTCTAGATACCTCTCAAGCTTCACCCACACTGGCCTCTTCGGTCCCTAGCTTGACACACAAGGCTGCTCTGCAAGCATCACCTCTGCTGGCTGGGTCCCTGCCTTGATTCCCACTGAAAGTTACAGATTCTTCACCGTCTCCGGTTGGTGAGAATACTGCTTCGGTACTTGATTCAGTTGCTCACTGTGGTCCCTGGTAACAAGGCAGATAGTCCCTTACTGGCGACAGCTTCCCTTCTATCTCCGACCACCACAAGTTCTCCGGCCGACAGAACTAGCTGCAATCCCAACCCTGCGCTGCTCTCTTGCTTCTGGATAGGCCCTAAGACAGCCTAGCAGCCAAATGTGCCTGGGATAGGCCCCATCTCCGGCCTAGCAACTCGGGGCAATACAACACATGTCCACCCAGACAGCCGTCCAGGTGGAACACATGTAGATCACCAGACTCCACCTGAATATATAGGCTCTCCCAGCAGGCCAAGGGATTCAAGAAAACCCCTGCCCATTGGCTGAGATATCCCACATACCCATAACCTGACCTTGGGTTGCCCTACCTGGCCACCTAGTGGTAGAAGAGAAAAGTTCAACAAGGCCAAACTTAGGGAGAAATCAATGGATCTCTAACAACCAGGATAACTACTCCTGGCAAGTAAATTTGTTACATAGTTACATAGTTAGTCAGGTTGAAAAAAGACACATGTCCATCCAGTTCAACCATGAAAAAAAAAAAAAAAAAAAAAAAAAATATCATACAATCCAATATACTGTACCCAATTCTATACCCACAGGTGATCCAGAGGAAGGCAAAAAACCCCAGCAGAGCATACTTCAATTTGCTACAGCAGGGGAAAAAATTCCTTCCTGATCCCCCAAGAGGCAATCAGATTTTCCCTGGATCAACTTTACCTATAAATGTTAGTACCCAGTTATATTATGTACATTTAGGAAAGTATCCAGGCCTTTCTTAAAGCAATCTACTGAGCTGGCCAGAACCACCTCTGGCGGGAGTCTATTCCACATTTTCACAGCTCTTACTGTGAAGAAACCTTTCCGTATTTGGAGAAGAAATCTCTTTTCCTCTAGACGTAAAGAGTGCCCCCATGTCCTCTGTGTTGACCGTATCTTTATAACTCAACACCAAGTTCACTATATGGACCCCTTATATATTTGAACATGTTGATCATATCCCCCCTCATTCTCCTCTTCACAAGAGTGAATAAATTCAGTTCCTCTAATCTTTCCTCATAGCTGAGCTCCTCCATGCCTCTTATCAGTTTGGTTGCCCTTCTATCCACTTTCTCCAGTTCCCTGATATCCTTTTTGAGAGCTGGTGCCCAAAACTGAACTGCATATTCCAGATGAGGTGTTACTAATGATTTGAACAGGGGCAAAATTACATCTCTCTCTGTGGAGTCCATACCTCTCTTAATACAAGAAAGGACTTTGCTCGCTTTGGAAACCACAGCTTGGCATTACATGCTATTGTTGAGCTTATGATCTACCAAAACCTCCAGATCCTGTGAGCAACAACCCTCCCTTAAATCCAGGGTGCTACATACAATAAGAATGTATTGTTTATGGAGAGCTTTACAGACTTCCAGGGACATACTTCTCCTGTTTTCAATACTACAGCTCTGCTCCACATAGGCTGTTATATGATTATTAATCTCCTGCACACCCTGCCAAATGAATGCTTTATGCAAGAAAAAGGTAAAGTACAAAATGAGGAATGGGTAATGGAGGAGTTTTTATACAGGAGACTGGAGGCTGAGGTAATACCTATTCTAAAAGATAGAAAGCTTTTCCTTTTCTGAAATAGAGGAACAATAATAGTATATTAGTACATAGGGATGCTGTCATTTACATGGTAATTTAACATGGTCTAGCGCGGAAGTAAAACATTTTTTTTTGAAAGCATAAGATCAATGTTTTTTTTTCAAAGGTATAGGATAGATTTGATATTGATATTATCCATAAAGAGGACCTGTCATCCCTTATTTCTATCACAAGGGATGTTTACATTCCTTGTGATAGGAAAAAAAATGATTAAAAAAGGAACGGTGTAAAAATAAAATAAATAATAAAAAATGTTTAAAGCGCCCCCATCCCTCCATGCTCACGCGCAGAAGCTAACACGTAACTAGGTTTCTCACGCATAAGTAAATGGTGTTTGCACCACGCATGTGAGGTGTTGCCGGGAACGTTATAGCGAGAGCAATAATTCTAGCCCTAGACCTCCTCTGTAACTCTAAACTGATAACCTATAAACGTTTTTAAATCGTCGCCTATGGAGATTTTTAAATATCGTAGTTTGTTGCCTCTCCACGAGTGTTAACAATTTTAAAGCGTGACATGTTAGGTATCTATTTACGCAGCGTAACATCATCTTTTACATTTTACTAAAGAATTGGGTTATATATTGTGACTTTTTTTGCATTAAAGTGTTTTTTTAAAGAATGCATTTGAAAAACTGCTGCAAAAATACCATGTGACATAAAAAATTGCATTAACAGCCACTTTATTCTCTAGGTTCTCTGCTAAAAAATATATATAATTTGGGGTTTCTAAGTAATTTTCTAGCATAGAATACTGATTGTTACTTGTCAATGAAAAGTGCTAAAAAAGGCTTGGAGTTCATTGCAATAATGCCCTTGTCACCACAACACATAGGTGTACATGGGCCCTTTATAAATGCCATATACAGTGGAACATCGGATTGTGAGTAATGCGGTTTACAAGCATTTCGCAATACAAGCTATTTTGTATAAAAAATCCTGACTCTGTTTGTGTTGTCTCACAAGACTAGCAGGATTCAAGCCCCTGGGGGTTCAGTACCGCATTTGGCCAGAAGTGCGGGGGCACCGGTGAAGCTCAGAGACGCTCAGAGACCGCTCTCCGTGTGGTCTCTGAGTGTTTCCGAGTGTTTCTGGTGCCCCCGAACCCCTGTCCACATGCGATGCTGCATAGACAAGCAGTGGCTGTGGAACGGATTAGCTGAGTTTCCATTATTTCTTATGGGGAACTCGCTTTGATATATGAGTACTTTGGATTACAAGCATTCTTCTGGAATGAATTATGCTCGTAATCCAGGGTATTACTGTACAGTTAAAAAGTGGTCATATTATGGATTTTATAATGCTCAAACTGAGGGCAAATGAAGAGACTTTCTTACTTTAGTTCAGTTTTGTTTCCTGGACAGCGTGAACAGTTCCTTCACCAATTTTACTTATTGTCTGAAGTTGTTTTTTACGTTGACTATTGTAAATTGTTTTCATTGTATCATTTCATTTCTTGAACAAACTACTGTGTGTGAAAGGAATTAACAGTGTATGTGTTTGATTCATGTAATACATCTTGTGGAATATTCCTCCCGAGTATATTTCATTAGCGACCTATCTTCAGATGCCTATGAGGATAGTAAGTCATTGAATCATAACAGGTTGTGAAAGATTTGATTATGTGGTTGCCTTGAAGAAAAAAGAGAAAAATTACACTTTTCTTCTTGGGATCACATGGCTGACATAGTAAAAAAAGAATCTGGGGCTCTTATTCTTTTAGACATCCTTTCATGAGTAATCAAGCAGAGAAGCCATTCTGAGATAGAATCACAGTGAAGCATACTTTCATAATGAAAGGAAGCCTAGAGGAAAAATGATACACAGATTGATGGCGATGTGATGCAATAGAGGCTCTGCAGGGATTTTTAACACACATGCTTTCCTCTGCATCAGCTCCCAAATTCTACTCAAGGTTCATTTAGTGTCATCTGTACCATTTTTCCCCTTCCAAAGTAATTTATTCTTTAAGGCAGCATGATCAAGTGGAAATGATGCAGGTTCTTGTCTAGTAGGAAAGCAGCAGAAATGAAATACAGTAAGTATACAGATTACCGCTGGCAGCTTTAAGATCATACCTTGGACAAGGCCATCTAAGTACATTACTGTGGAAGACTATTTATCATTTCAGGCTCCAATACACCACATCTGGAACCATTATAGAATGAAAAGAGATATGTTTGGTCTTGCCCAATAAATTAAAAAATATATTTTTGCCTTTGCCTGGATTTAAATATATTTCTGTGAAGGCCCAGGGGTGAGATCATCTTGTTTCTATACTTTGGGCATAGATTGTGATAAAGGCCAACCATCTCCAACCATTTTAGGTTTAATGCCATTTTGGCTGAGTTGCAAACATTTTCATCAGCATGTACTTCCCTTTCATGTTGTATGACTCAAGCCTTTGAACCACTTGCAGATACTATGCATGCAGGGCTCCCTTTTGCCAACTCTTACTCCTTATTTAATTACAGTGCATCCAGGAAAGTATTCACAGTGGTTCCTTTTTTTTAATTTCATTTTGTTATGTTACTGCCATAATCCAAAATGGCTTTAATTCTCTTTTTTTTTCAAAATTCTACAAACAATACCCCATAATGACAACATGAAAGAAGTCTGTTTGAAATTTTTGCAAATTTATTAAAAATAAAAAATGAAAAAAATGTACATAAGTATTTGCAGCCTTTGCTCAATACTTTGTTGAGGCACCATTGGCACCAATTACAGCCTCAAGTCTTTTTGAGTATGATGGTACACGCTTGACACACCTATTTTCGGGCAGTTTCTCGCATTCTTCTTTGCAGGACCTCCCAAGCTCCATCAGGTTGGATGGGGAGTGTCAGTGCACAGCTATTTTTAGATCTTTCCAGAGATGTTCATACAGGTTCAAGTCTGGACTCTAGCTGGACCACTCAAGAACATTCACAGAGTTGTCCTGTAGCCACTCCTTTGTTATCTTGGCTGTGTGCTTAGGGTTTTTGTCCTGTTGGAAGATGAGCCTTCGCCCCAGTCTGAGGTCCACAGCGCTCTGGAACAGGTTTTCATCAAGAATGTCTCTCTACATTGCTGCATTCATCTTTCCCTTGATCCTGATTAGCCTCCCAGTTCCTGCCACTGAAAAACATCTCCACAGCATGATACAGCCACCACCATTCTTCACTGGTACTGGCCAGGTGATGAGCCGTGCCTGGTTTCCTCCAGACATGACGCTTACCATTCAGGCCAAAGAGTTCAATCTTTGTTTCATTAGACCAGAGAATTTTGTTTCTCATGGTCTGAGAGTCCTTCAGGTGCCTTTTAGAAAACTCCAGGCGGGCTGTCATGTGCCTTTTACTGAGGAGTAGCTTCTGTCTGGCCATTCTACCATACAGGCCTGATTAGTGGAGTGCTGCAGAGATGGTTGTTCTTTTGGGAAGTTCTCTGCTCTCCACAGAGAAACGCTGGAGCTCTGTCAGACCCACCATCAGGTTCTTGGTCACCTCTTTGACTAAGGCCCTTCTCCCCTGATCGCTCAGTTTGGCAGGGCAGCACACTCTAGGAAGAGTCCTGGTGGTTCCAAACTTCTTCCATTTATGGATGATGGAGGCCACTGTGCTCATTGCGACCTTCAATGCTGCAGAAATTTTTCTGCACCCTTCCCCAGATCTGTGCCTCAATGCAATCCTGTCTCGGAGGTCTACAGACAATTCTTAGGACTTCATGGCTTGGTTTGTGGTCTGACATGCGCTGTTTACTGTGGGATCTTATATAGACAGGTGTGTGCCTTTCCAAATCATGTCCAACCAACTGAATTTACCACAGGTTTACTCCAATTAAGTTGTAGAAACATCTGAAGGATGATCAGTGGAAACGGGATGCACCTGAGCTCAATTATGAGTGTCATGGCAAAGGCTGTGAATACTTATGCATTTGATTTTTTTTATTTTTAATAAATATGCAAAGATTTCAATCAAACTTCTTTCACATTGTTATTATGGGGTATTGTTTGTAGAATTTTGAGGAAAATAATGAATTTAATCCATTTTTGAATAAGGCTATAATATAAAAAAATGTGGAAAAAGTGAATACTTTCCTGGTGCACTGTATATAACATAATTATCTAATTGGTCTCTGCTATCTTTGTTTCGATGTATAGTTTTAATTTTACAATTTGTACATGGCAGCAACCATACGTGCTCATTACATGATACAGGGGCTGTGTTTTCTACTGAAGTAGGCCATACATGGTTCAGTTTTTTTTATTCAACCAGCAGGCTGAACAAAAAAAACTTTGAACACAGAAAAAATTGTACGCTTAGTGTAAAAGGAACAAAGGCAGCAACCTATATTCCAGACACAAAGGAATTACAAAAATAATTACCGTATTTATCGGCGTATAACACGCACCGGCGTATAACACGCACCCCAATTTAGGAGGGAATTTTAAGGAAAAAAAAACTTTTAGGAGGGAAGTTGAAGGGAAAAAAACTTACATTTAAATGCCCATCATTGCAGCCTTCTCAGTGCAGCCTTGCTCCAGTGCAGCCATGTCAGTGCAGCCTTCCCCAGTGCAGCCTTGTCAGTGCAGCCTTGTAAATGCAGCCTTGTCAGTGCAGCCATGTCAGTGCAGCCTTCCCCAGTGCAGCCATGTCAGTGCAGCCATATCAGTGCAGCCTTCCCCAGTGCAGCCTTGTCCCAGTGCAGCCTTCCCCAGTGCAGCCTTGCCCCAGTGCAGCCTTCGATCCCCTGTCCCTGCTTGCTGGGCTTCAAAATCGCGGACCGCGATTTGAAAATGGCGCCGCCGGCGCCGAAATACACAGAGCCGGTTCTCGGCTCTTTCCGGCGGCTCTCGTTTACTTTCGGTTTCACTCGTAGCCCCGAGCGGAGCTATCCGAACCTACTCGGATAGCTCCGCGCCGGAAAGAGCCGAGGACCGGCTCTGTGTATTTCGGCGCCGGTGGCGCCATTTTCAAATCGCGGTCGGCGATTTTGTTATTTTGACAGGTCGGGATCGCAGGGGATCGGCGTATAACACGCACCTGCGACTTTCCCCTGATTTTAAGGGGAAAAAAGTGCGTGTTATACGCCGATAAATACGGTACTCTAAAACAGGGATAGGCAACCTTTGAGAGATGGAGATCTAATTGAACAACACTGATGAAGTCAAAGATCACCGGGCACAGTGTTCCCACCCCCCAAAATAAAAGACAGTAACACCGAACGACTGTTTTTTTTTGCAAAAATATTTTTACTCAGATCAAAAATAAGTATTACAAGAGAGTGCAGGGTGTAGGAGTGCGCTCAGAATGCAGGGATCAGGAGTGGGCTGTGCTCAGAATGCAGGGTTCAGGAGTGCATTACGATCAGAATGCAGGGTTCAGGAGTGCGTTACGATCAGAATGCAGGGTTCAGGAGTGCGTTACGCTCAGAATGCAGGGTTCACAAGTGCATTACACTTAGAATACAGGGTCCAGGAGTGCGTTACGCTCAGAATGCAGGTATCAGGAGTGCTTTATGCTCAGAATGCAGGGGATCAGGAGTGCGTTGCGCTCAGAATGCGGGGGATCAGGAGTGCGTTGCGCTCAGAATGCAGGGGATCTGGAAGGTAGTTGCGCTCAGAATGCAGGGTTCAGGAGTGCGTTACGCTCAGAATGCAGGGGATCAGGAGTGCGTTGCGCTCAGAATGTGGGGGATCAGGAGTGCATTGAGCACAGAATGCAGGGGATCAGGAGTGTGTTGCGCTCAGAATGCAGGGTTCAGGAGTGCGTTACGCTCAGAATGCAGGGTTCAGGAGTGCGTTACGCTCAGAATGCAGGGTTCAGGAGTGAGTTACTCTCAGAAAGCAAAGGGACATGATTAAGAGACAGAGAGGATAGTATGGTAATGTCAGAGTGGCTTAACAACCACTTTAATTCATCCTTAAAACACTTCCACTTGCCCGGAGTGCTGTTTGTTGAAAATATTTGGTCTGTGAAGGATCTCAGCTTATTGAAGTTAGCTGTTTTGAAATGTAGAGTTCTTGTCATACCAATATGCTTCTCTTTCCTGTACTATATGGCAAGTATGACTACACCATGATTGCGCTTACCCAGGCTGCCTATACATGGATAGAAAATTGAATCATTCGTTAGATTTTTTGCATGGTTACTGTGCTTACTGTGACAGTCAAGCTCTGTTCCAAGATAAAAAATCAAACAATTTCTAATTGTTTGTAGGTCAATCATTTGAAAACAAAAATGTAAGTGAAATGCGCATGAGCAGTAATGCCGTGTACACACGGGCGGACTTTTTGGCATCAAAGGTCTGACGGTCTTTCCGACGGACTTTCAACTGACTTTTGACGGACTTCTGACGGACTTTCGAACGAACGGACTTGCCTACACACAATCACACCAAAGTCCGACGGATTCGTACGTGATGACGTATGACCGGACTAAAATATGGAAGTTGATAGCCAGTAGCCAATAGCTGCCCTAGTGTCGGTTTTCGTCTGTCGGACTAGCATACAGACGAGCGGATTTTTCGACCAGAGTCGTGTTCCAAATCTAAAGTCTGTCTGATTTTTGACCGAAAAAGTCTGCTGCAGGTCTGATGAAGCCCACACACAGTCGGATTGTCCGATGGATTTGTCCCGTCGGACCAGTCCGGTCGAAAAGTCCGCCCGTGTGTACACGGCATAAGGGTAGTAATAGTAATCAGAAAAAAATCAATGTTGAACCACTTGCCTGCAGGGCACTTTCACCCCCTTCTTGCCCTGGCCAATTTTCAGCTTTCAGTGATGTCGTACTTTGAATGACAATTGTACCCAAATTAATTTTTTAATTTTTTTCCAACAAATAGAGCTTTCTTTTAATGGTATTTAATCACAGCTGTGTTTTTTATTTTTTGCTAAAAAACGAAAATATTACATTTTTTTGTCAGAAAATGTAGTAAATAAGTATTTTTTTTTTCTTCTTCACTGATGTGAGCTGATGAGGCTGCACTGATGTGCACTGATAGGCTGCACTGATTAGGTGGCACTGATAAGCACTGATAGGCAAAACTGATGGGTACTAATGGAGTGGCACTGATGGGCACTAAAAGGCAGCACTGACTTGCATCACTGATGGGCACAGAATGGCCTCACTGATGAGCACAAATTGGCATCACTGATGGGCACAGATTGGTGTCACTGACGGGCACAGACTGGCATCACTACTGGGCAATGTTGGGGCTGTACTGATAATCAGGGCACTGATAGGCAGTGCCCTGATTATCAGTACAGGTTTTCCTTGTCAGGAGATGCCACTGATCGGCTCTCCTCTCCTCACACTCTGTCAGTGAGGAGAGCCGATTACTGACAGTTCCGTGTTTACATGTGATCGGCTGTGATTGGACACAGCCAATCACATGGGTAAAGAGCTGCGTGATCGGCTCTTTACCGAGATCAAGGTCGTGCTGTGCCCCAGGGTCACAGTGCACCTGTGAACGCTGCACGCGATCGCGGGGAGATTGAGCGACGTCATATGACGTTGGTCCAGAATGAGAAGGATCCCACCCGCTGTAATTTGTCTAAACGGCAGGCGGGAGGTGGTTTTCTTGAAAACAATTGGAAAAATGTTGAAATTCACAGGAAAATTTCTGATACTATGATTGGGCCATCGACTGTTGGATCGAAAGAATGTTTAACATTTTTTACAAATTTTCAGGGTTTTTTTATCCACGCGTGGCCAACTTGACCTGGACATTCATAATGAGCTCCATGCTGTTTGATTTGAATAGATCCAACAGAGCATTATTCCTTGTTGGGGCTTTCACCATCAGTTCCATTAAATTGTCCTGCATTAGGTATCAGGGTAGTTAAAACCACCCATAATAGTAACATTATATGGCTTCCCAACCTGTGAAAGGAGCAGAAAATCTTCCCCACCCTTTATGTTAGGGCAGAGGTGTAACTATAGGGGGTGCAAGAGTCACAGTTGCGACCCGGCCCCATGCTGCAGGGGGCTTGTGCGGCTCCCCTGTCTCATGTATCTACACCTGGATAGGAGGGCCGGTGGGGCCACATATCGAAGAACCGATCCTGCTCCTGCAGCTGCTCAAAGCCCTGCAGGAGCCAGGAGAAACTGGAGGAGATCGATTCATCTACTGTCGCCCCGCCAGCCTGGTGCAAGCTGTATCCACAATTTTGCAAGGGGAAAGCAGTCATCCCTACCTCGGACTGCCAGCTTCACCCCCCAGACCCGATTCCAGGTCCTGCCCCCCGATTCCAGGTCCCGCTTAGAAGCAAGCAGTCATCCATACCCTGGACTGCCAGCTCCGCCACCCAGCCCCACCCCCCGACTCTGACTCCTTCTTGCCTGAAGGCTGTTCCTGCTACATGGTATGATAAATGCTCCCTGTCCAGAGGCTGCTTCTGGTAAGGCACAAACACTCTCTGTCAGAGCAGATTCCTGAGGGAAAAAACACAAAGCACTGCCCAGCGAGTTATAGTGTGTCCAGGTGTCCTACTGACTGTCATTCATACTCTCCGCCACTACCCCCCTCCTGTCACACTGCTCCCCCCATACTGTCCTCCACTACCCCCCTCCCGTCACACTGCCCCCATACTGTCCTCCACTGCCCCCCTCCTGTCACACTGCCCCCCCATACTGTCCTCCACTACCCCCTCCCCTCCCCCTTCACTACCCCCCTCCCCTCCCCCCTCCCCTCCAACATCCGTACCTTGGACCGCCAGCTTCGCCCCCCAGACCCGATTCCAGGTCCCGCTTAGAGGCAAGCAGTCATCCATACCTCGGACTGCCAGCTATGCCACCCATCCCCACCCCCTGACTCGGACTCCTTCTTGCCTGAAGGCTGTTCCTGCTACATGGTGTGATAAATGCTCCCTGTCCAGAGGCTGCTTCTGGTAAGGCACAAACACTCTCTGTCACAGCAGATTCCTGAGTGAAAAAACAGAGCACTGCCCAGCGAGTTATAGTGTGTCCAGGTGTCCTACTGACTGTCATTCTGCTCCCCCTCCATACTCTCCGCCTCTAACCCCCTCCTGTAACACTGCCCCCCATACTGTCCCCCACTACCCCCCTCCTGTCACACCCCCCATACTGTCCTCCACTACCCCCTCCCATCACACTGCTGCCCCCATACTGTCCTCCCCTACCCCCCTCCCGTCACACTGCCCCCATACTGTCCTCCACTGCCCCCTCCCATCACACTGTTCCGCCAATATTGTCCTCCACTACCAGCCTCCCATCACACTGCCCCCACATACTGTCCTCCACTACCCCCCTCCCGTCACACTGCCCCTCCATACTGTCCTTCACTACCCCCCTCCCATCACACTGCCCCCCATACTGTCCTCCACTACCTCCTCCCGTCACACTGCCCCCCATTCTGTCCTCCTCTACCCCCCTCCCAGTACACTGTCCCCCACTTCCCCCTCCCGTCACACTGCCCCCCATACTGTCCTCCACTACCCCCTTCCGTCACACTGCCCCCCATACTGTTCTCCACTACCCCCTCCCCTCACACTGCCACCCATACTGTACTGCACTACCCCCTCCCGTCACACTGCCCCCATACTGTCCTCCACTACCCCCTCCTGTCACACTGGCCCCATACTGTCCTCCACTACCCCCTCCTGTCACACTGCCCCCCATACTGTCCTCCACTACCCCCTCCCCTCACACTGCACCCCATACTGTCCTCTACTACCATCCCCTCCCGTCCCAATGCCCCCTATACTGTCCTCCACTACCCCCCTCCCGTCACACTGCCCCCCATACTGTCCTCCACTACCCCCCCCCCTCACACTGCCCACCCATACTGTCCTCCACAGGCCCCCTCGACACACTGCCCCCCATACTGTCCTCCAGTACCCCCCTCCCGTCACACTGCCCCTCCCATACTGTCCTTCACTACCCCCTACCCGTCACACTGCCCCCTATACTGTTCTCCACTACCCCCTTCCCCTCACACTGCCCACCCATACTGTCCTCCACTGGCCCCCATCACACTGTCCCCCTATATTGCCCCCTCCCGTTACACTGCCCCCCATACTGCCCTTCACTGCCCTCCTCCTCCGCTGCCTTACTGACCACATCCGCTGCTCTGACCACGTCCACTGCCATACTGCCACTGTTCACTGCTTTATGGACTGACACTATTCACAGTCCACACTGACACCACTGTTGGAACTACTAGGGTTGCAAAGGTCCCACTTGCGACTGGACTGTAGCGTTCCACCACCATGGCAGGGCCAATGGCTGAAAGAATGGGATACACTGCACAATATGTTAAAAGGATCCGCTGTGGGACCCGTAAAGGGTCCTGGGATCAGTAGGAAGGTCTCTGGGCTTGCAGGGAAGGGCCCAGGTTGGAGGTCTGGGGGTCCTTCATAGTTTCTTGTACCAGGGCCCTGAAGGATCTAGTCACATCTCTGTGTTAGGGGGCCTATAACATACTCCCATTTATTATTTTTTGCACTGTTACCGACTCCGCACCATCACTGTTCTCATTAGTGATATCCTCTCTCTAAATCACTTTCAGATCACTCCTCACATACATACAATTCTGTTTCTCCGAAATAGGGTGTACCCCTTGATATTAGCAGCCCAGTCGGGTGAACTGTCCAACCAGGTTTCCAATATTCCCACAAAAGCCGCGTACACACGAGCGGAATGTCCGACGGAAAAAGTCAAACGGAAGCTTTTCATCGTCTATTCCGATCGTGTGTAGGCCTCATCTGACTTGTTACTTCGAAAATTCTGACGGACCTAGAAATAGAACATGTTCTAAATATTTCTGACGGAACCAATTGCTGTCGGGAAAACCGCTCGTCTGTATGCTGTTTCAACAGACTCGTCTGTATGCTGTTCTGTACGTCACTGCGTTCTGGACGGTCAGACTTTGGTCGGACTTTGGTTTGATCGTGTGTAGGCAAGACCGCTTGAATGGAATTCTGTCGGAGTTCCATTGGAGAAACCTTCGAAATTTTATTCTGACGGCAAAACCGGTCGTGTGTAGGAGGCAAAAGTCAAAGTGCTCCTCAATTACCAGAAGTTATAGTTCATCCATTTTGTTTGCCAGGCTTCTTGCATTTGTGAAAATACCGTTTAATTCTGTATTAGAGTTTAATATTCTATTATTGCTCATTACTGAGTTATAAATTATTTCCACCACTCATTTTTTATTGGACTTTGACAATTTCTCTGCTGTCTAGTTTGAGCGCAGCTCCCCCCTATTATTCCAACCCCTCTATAGCCCGTTGCTCAATAGACCCTTGCCCATTATATTCTTTTCTGAAAAAAAAGCAAAGCACCAAGCAATTTATTAATATTTTAGCCTTTATCATAGTAAATGGTTCTTAATGAGTGATTTATCATGTACAGTCAGAATCACTTGACCATTGATATCTATAGTTATACAAAAAGTGTTTCTGGCTTTTTGTAGTGCTTTTGATGAAAATGTTAGCAAATATTGGAGACCTAAAAAAACAGAGCAATACAAAACAATACACTAAAATACAATAGGAGGGAGTGGGCAGAGTCACTCAGTTGTCCGGCCCTGTTCACAACTCCACGTAGCGAAAATTCACATTCCCGCATGCGTTTGTTTTGGGTGTTTCGGAGCATTTTTACAAGTCACGCATACGGCTGCCCATTCACTTGAATGGGCTGCCCTAACGCAACAATCACTCAAGAGAAGCTCCAGAACTTTTTTAGAGCGGAGCATGGTGCGTTACCACAGTTTCTGGTGCTTTTGCGCAATTGGGTGCCTTTAACATGTAATGACAACACAAACATGATGCACATGTGCAGGGTTTCTGAAGCGCATGGCAAAGCACGCATTTTTTGTGCAGTTTGCCATGCATTTGGAAACACACAGATGTGAATGGAGCCTTATTATTCTTGTGTAAACACACCAATTCCACTTTTAGGCCCCATTCACGCCAAGAGTAGTGGGAGCGCATGTTTTTTGGCTCGTTTTTCCAGGGACACACATAGGACAGCCCGTTGAGTTCAATGAGCTGCACTACACGTGGCAAAATAGCTCATTGGACATTTTGCTGTGATCTGGGTTTGCACGTTTTTTACTGCGCAGTTTGCTGTGTTTGTCACTCGTTTTTTCATGTGGCAAAATATGTGTTTGCTTCTGTGTTTGGCGTGCCATTAACAATTAATGGCACCAAAAGCACAACTAGTTAATTTTAGGTCTGTAAAGGTGACCATATACTATACAATCTGATTGTACAATCGCTGTACAATCTCCTTTAGTAAAACTGTATAATAGGAGGGCACACCTACAGTATCTATCCAATCACTCTGTATCCATTCAGGCAGGCCTTTGCAGTACATAGTTAATGGTAGCTTGAAAGGAGATTGTACTACAGCTCCATCCACATAATGTAGGCTGTTATGTGATCTCTCATCTCCTGCACACTCCAAAATGCCAAATGAACGATCAAAGACAGTGGAAACATAAAATGACCACATTTTGGAAAGTTACAAACACCACAACATTTTTCCAAAAACGGCATAATGAGTCTTTTGAAGACATTTTTATGCCATTATTGCAAAATACGGATTGAAAATAAAAAATAATTTTTTAACACAGAGTTGTCAACGTAATAAGATATTTCTCACACACAGCAAGAGCATACTTAGAATAACACCAAAACACATTCAGCTACTTCTTCTGGGTATGGCGATACCACGTGTGAGACTTTTTTTAATGTCTGGACTGATTATACAGTATACCAGAAATTGTGTATCGCAAAAACAAACCAATTGTATCAAACCCAATGTACTTAATTGGTTGCCTCTATACGAGTGTTAAGGGAATATAGCTTACTGTAGTGTCACTTATAGCAGTCCCTGTTACCATAAGCCAAGCAAGCCTAGCCTACTGGTAGGTGGCTGCTCCTAGGAATGCCATGTTAACTGACCAGGAAGTATAGGAGACTGAAGAAAGAAAGAACAAAAGAGTTCCTGTGATTCCAGGAGTGTAGTTGTCCACAGGGTACAAGGGTCACACTTGCGAACTGGCCCTGGAGTTCCACCACTGTGGGGGGCCCTGCCCGCCCATTCCGTCACTGTGGTGGGGGGGCGCATGTTCCGTCTGATGGCATATTCCAGCTGATGGCCAGTAGAGTGAAGGGGGAGGAGCTCTCCACTCTGCGAGGAGACCCCATGTCAGGAGAGCCATCACTGGAGGCACATGAAGGGAGCTGAGAGGCAGAGACACACTGAGCAAGGAGAAGGGGGAACTGACTGACACTGAGAGCAGGTGAGTGCCATTATTACTGATCCCACCCCCCCACCACCACCTCTGACTGATTCCATCCTCCCCCGAACGCGCTTCAGGCAGTGGTAATGGGGGGATAGGGATGACATCATTGGTGATGGAGGGATAGGGATAACAACAATGAGGGGATAGGGAAGATATCAGTAGCAGAAGACTGATGTCATCCCTATCTCCACCACCACTGCCACTGATGTTATCCCTATCCCCATCACTGATGTCATCCCTATCCCTACCAATACCACTGATGTCATCCCTATCCCCACCACCACCACCAGCGTTGTAATCCCTATCCCCACCACCACCACCGCCACTGATGTCATCCCTATTTCCACCACCACCACTGATGTTATCCCTATGTCCACAACCACTGCCCCCACTGATGTCATCCCTATCCCCACTGCCACTGATGTCATCCCTTTCCCCACCGCCGCCTCTTATGTCATCCCTCTCCCAATCACCACCATTGATGACATCCCTATCCCACCACCACCACTGATGTCATCCCTTTTCCCACCACCGCCTCTTATGTCATCCCTCTCCCAACCACTGCCACTGATGACATCCCTATCCCACCACCACCACTGCCACTGATGTCATCCCTATTCCCACCACCAGTGCTGCCATAGATGTTATCCCTATTCCCACCACTGCCACTGATGTCATCTCTATCCCCCCACCACCACCACAGATGTCATGTCTATCCCCACCACTGCCACTGATGTCATCCCTATCCCATTACCACCACTGCCACTGATGTCATCCCTATCCTCACCATCAGTGCTGCCACTGATGTTATCCCTATCCCTATCCCCACCACCGGCACTTATGTCATCCCTATCCCCACCACCACCACAGATGTCATCCCTATCCCCACCACTGCCACTAATGTCATCCATATCCCACCACCACTGATGTCATCCCTATCCCCACCAACGCCACTGATGTCACCCCTATCCCCACCACTGCCACTGATGTCATCCATATCCCACCACCACTGATGTCATCCCTATCCCCACCACCAGTGCTGCCACTGATGTCATCCTTATCCTCATCACCACCACTGCCACTGATGTCACCCCTATCCCCACCACCGCCACTGATGTCATCCCTATCCCCATCGCCACTGATGTCATCCCTATCCCCACCACCACCAATTGTGTCATCCCTATACCCACAACCACCCCAGATGTCATCACTATCCCCACCAATGCCACTGATGTCATCCCTATACCACCACCACCACTGATGTTATCCCTATCCCATAACCTGCTGCCACTGATGTCATCCCTATCCTCACCACTGCCACTGATGTCATAGCTATCCCCATAACCTGTGGCCCTGGACTTTATCCCCACCCACCAGACACATGGGAAGTGGAGAAGGGCAATGTAATGGTGGCAGGGAATCTCAGAATGCAAAAGCCAGGAGGAAGGTGCAGTCTGGCAATAAAGGGGACATTAGCAACCAGGGACCCAAAGCTCCAGGGATATCCACAGGAAAAAGAGAAAAATGGGGGAGTTAACAGGGAGCAAGCATGTTGAATTTCAGGGGCTTGCAAAGCATGTTTACTGTTAATATCTGAGTTCTTGACTGCACTGATGACCAATGAGCCCCATTTCTGCAATGCACAATTTCTAGCCTTTGACAAAGCAGGCTAACCTTGTGTAAAGCCAGTCACTAACCATCAATTGTGCCACAGTGACAGTGGGGCCTACCTTTCATCTGCCTACAACTAATCAGGTAGCATGGCCTACGTTGCATCTGCCTTCATCCAGTCTGTTGGAGCAGCCTTCAGGGAGCGTACCCAGCCTTTGTTGAATAGTGAAGTGATTGAGTGGCCTTTGGGTAACCATGTTTGTGTTTTAAACTTTGCTTACACTCTACTATAGACACTACTGTCTATGGTAAAGCTCTCTTAAAAGAGACAAACCCATCCCTGTAGTTAGAGAAAACTTTGAGAAGGCCTTTGTGGATTACAAGTACCTTCACTTGAAGGCTGAGTGTTCCACTGTTAAATTTATGGGCTTCACTACCAGCAGACTTTGTACAGATTTAACCACTGACCAGTGGTTAGTTAGGCCCCAACAGTTAGCCTCACCCCTCTTGCTACATATCAAGGATGTTGGCTGCATTGATTGTTTTATTGATGTTTGTAGTGTCGATCTCTACTCACCTAGTGCATTTAGGGCAGGGCTATTCACTGGTGGTAAGGAGAACAAACCATAGTCCTACTTATCTCATCACATTGTTGAACAATTATGCTGTTAGTAAACTGTTACCTTTATTGTTGTCCGACCCACTTAACAGGGGTCTACAATGTGTATTTTAATAAAGCCAATTATTGGCTATTGACATATTGATCCAATGTCCATGTTGGGATCCAATTACAGGGTAGGTGATCACTGGAAATGGTGGTAGAACCCAACATTTCCATAAGCTCCTGAGGGGGTCATTGCTACATGTACATTAAAGTGCATAGAGGGCTTCTTGGTTCTTTTTGCCCCACCTCACTCTAAGCTGGAGAGCCACCCTAAAGTGAAAAAAAACCCCAAAAAACAATCATAGGAAGACTATTGAGGCTTGATGAGTTGCTATATCAAATTTTGATTTGTCTTCTACTTTCCTCTGTAAAGGAAACAGTGGGTTTTATGGGACCTTTACAGTACCATCACAGAAGCAAATATGGCCTAGATAGACAATATGATTTAGGAGGTGAGTTCCCCAGCTCCATGAAAACTGTGATACAGGGGAAGGAAGGGGTGGACACAGACCAAATAATTTTTAAGTGTCAGGTGCTGGTATGCAAATTGGCTAATCTTCCTCTGTAAGGGAAATACTTAAAATATTGTTTTGCTTTTATTTGTTTAATCATTTTAATTTTTTAAAACAAAATCCTAACTTTCTAACAGATGAGAGTTTACTTTGATCAATTTTAACAATAGAAGTTCTAAATTCTTTGCTTTTCGGCAAATAATGAGAAGTCAATTCATACAATCAAATTAACGTTAAACTAAATGCACTACAGGAAAGACCACAAACATCTCCTGAGTCTTCTAAGGTAGCTGATATTGCCGTAGCCTGCTTGTTTATTTGTTGATTTAATTCTTATCCTTTGGGTACACATGGCACAGAAAAGCAGAAAAACAGAGTAAGGTAAAGAGCTGAGTGTGGAGCCTCCCGAGCCTGTGGGTACATGACGCAGATGGTTGTGTATGTGAGTGTATGTGTGCATAGAGAAAGGTAAGACTAACACAGACGACAGAAGGGAGCTTTGTGTGCTTTCTCATATCCAGCTTCGCTCACTTTCTATCTCTCAGTTAGATTTCAGGCATCATAAACATGCAGTGGCTCCTTTTGACTCTCTTCACTACTTACTATCAGCAGGTAAGTTGTGGTGCATTCATTTATTTTTCTTTAGCTCCGTGTTTAACTTTACAAAGTTTATGCTGCCAAAAAATATATGGAGAGGCCTATAGCAGGAGCAAATGTAAGCCGCTGCTCTGAAACGATGATCTTAAAGCTGCATTTCATGCTTGTAGACTTGCTCAGATCACATAGTTTGAGGTGGGAGCTCGCTCTTAAGAATCTAACAGCAGTTTCCACACCAACCTAACTAATTCACAGAACATTTTCACTACTTAACCATTGAATGCAGCACCCAAACTGTGAGCTACGTTTTCTAAATTAGTTATGGGGTTAGGGAAACATATTTTAAACTAGACTTTGTTTGCAAGTCTCTAAACATCAAATTATAATTTTGGCAGTGACACACCATGAAAACATAGCAAGCAGTAGCACGCCATCAGTTACACAGGTTTCTCATGCCTATATGCTAAAGAGTCATCCCATGTGTTGGACTTTGTTTTAGGTGGGGGGGTTAGAGATGTCATTGGAGTGTTAGTTAAGCAAGTTAAACACTCAGGTTCCAAAAATATTTAATGTTCTGTAACTTCACATTTTTGTCCTTTTTGGGATGTACTGCAAATGGCAGAAAACACCCAATTATTGTTAGTACTCAGGTCAAATGGTGTCATCAAATGCTGCATTTTCTATTCAAATGCATGCAGCTGCATCCCAATTTAGAAAGCATTATTTGGCAAGTAAAGGCTGCTTTTAACCTACTTTGCCTACAGTGCAAACACACTTCATTAGGACATACTGCATCCAAAGGAACACAGTGCAACACAAAGCAGGTCAAACTCAGCCTCTGAACTGTCATGTATTGTGCTCCATTAACATCAATGGAATTTTGCTGACCTGTGTTTGACATGTGTTCCAAATGCACCTGTCAACATGAGCCCTTATTTCCTTTGAAATGATATTTTAATACATGTGTATAAATTATAATATTGTATTTTATTCCTTTTGTTTTCTGCGACATCTTTAACAATATGGAATAATTTCAATTGTAAACTCTCGCAAGCAGGGCCCTCCTAACCATCTTGCATTGATTTGTATTTAAAGCGGTTGTAAACTGATGGACATTTTTTTTTTACCCTGCAAGGTAAAGGCATAATGTGCTAGTGTGCATCGCATACTAGCACATTATGGTAAACTTACCTAAAAACGAAGCCCTCCTACACCGTGATGTCAAATCTGGAGGCCGCTTCCATCTTCACCCGTCTTGCTTGGATTCTGGCTCCGTGACTGGCCGGAGCCATGATGATGTCAATCCCACATGTGCACGGGAGCCGCCAGTCACGGCATGGGGCTCTAAAGAAACGGCATGGTGGTCGTTCCTTCAAAGCGCATGCGCCAGTGATGGCACTGGCTGCATGTACAGTAAATATCTCCTAAACGCTGCACATTTAGGAGTTGCTTACATTTAGCCTTATTTTAGGCTTACCCATAGGTAAAAGTCATGGATGGAAGTTAACTTCCACTTTAACTCTCCTGTCTCCCTTTATTTTGTGAATAGCTGTGCAAACTATTGGTGCTCTATAAATCCTGTATATTAATAATAATAATTATTATTATTATAATAATTTGTAAGTAATATGTAGAAATACTACCATATTTTAATATTTGCCCTAAATGTTCATAGTGAAACTAACTGCTTTCAAAGGTAATCTTGAGTAGGATTTAGCAAAATAAAGGACACACAAATTTACAGTCATTAACGGACAACCATGACAAAAAATATTATATTCTGATATCTGTACATGTTTAAACGTTTCAGTACCAGACACTTTTACCCCCTTCCTGACCAGGCCAATTTTCAGCTTTCAGCGCTGTCACATTTTGAATTAAAATTGCGCGGGCTTGCAACATTGTACCCATATGAAATTTGTTATATTTTTTTTACACAAATAGAGCTTTCTTTTGATGGTATTTAATCACCACTGATTTTTTTACTTTTTGCTAAATAAACAAAAAAAGAAGAGAAGTTTGAAAAAAAACTAAATGTTTTTCTTTGTTTTTTTGTTATAACATTTTGCAAATAAAATCTTTCTTCATAAATTTAGGCCAAAATGTATAGTGCTACATTTCTTTGGTAAAGATAACCCTAAATCAGTGTATGTTATTTAGTCTGTAGGAAAGTTATAGAGTCCACAAAAAGTCATGAAAATGCCAAGACAGAACAAACCCCCAAATGACCCCATTTTTGGAAAGTAGACAGTCCAAGGTATTTAGGAGGCATGGCAAAATTTTTGAAGTTGTAATCTCTTGTCACAATTTTTTTTTAAATTAATAAATTTAAAATAGTGGTTTTTTTTATATATTTTTTTTCTTACATACTGTCACCAGTGCAGTACAGAACAGCATCATCATATAACTAGTGTGGTGGTGATGATCAAGTTCGCTGACTGGTGACAGTATGTTAAAAAACATTTTTTTTCTCTTTCAATTTTTAACATTTTTTTCTTTTTTTTATTACAATTTCATTTTCCTTTTTTTTTTTTTTGTACAATATTTCAATATTTTGTTTTACATACTGTGACCAGAGCAATACAGTGCTATCATAGTATCACTGTACTACACTGGGGAGGTGATCACTGTTATAAGCAGCCATTTTTATGAATTACATCCATTCATTCATGTGATTGGCTCTATCTGTGCCACGTGATCACAATGACCAATCACAGAGATCAATACAATAGTACACAATGAATGTCTATAAACTGAAGCCATTTATTGTGTACAATTGTCATGTGATCTGCTGTGATTGGTCATAGTGATCATATGGTACCGCAGAGACCTGGTACACTGATATGTCATCCGTTGTGTCTGGTGAAAACAGTTAGTGACAGATCACGCCACAGCACAGCCCATGGGACATGCACAAGGTGCGCTCCTGGGAGGGCGTCTTATGCCATCCACCCAGCGCTCCTGCTCAGCCATCTTTTGACTATAGGCTAGGCAGGAGGCAGTAATACATGTAATATTCATATTATTTTATATGAATTCTTTTTTTATTTTTATATTTTCTCCACATCTACATGGGGAGCAGGCTATTTATAAGTAGAAGATTTCATCCATCAGGATAAAAAGTGACTGTTGTAAGCACCATTGGCAGTGTTATTGTTTGTCCCCACCTCTTTTACTGTAATTTTTTTGAAAGGCTTGGCATGTAAAGCCACCAGCATTATAATCCGTCCAAATATTGAAATCCTGATATAAGAAAAGGTTATAGTGCTGTTATTATGTGTTATGTATCCCTGGAATTGGAGCCTGTTGCTGAAAAGCTGTTTTGAGTACAAGCAGATTAGGACTTGCCAGTGTTTGCTCTTCTGTCAGTGTTTCGATAAGCTTAATGTCAGACACACTGTACAGAGCTGATAAATATGGAAACAATACTATATAAATATATGAATCCAGTAAACACTATATATAACATAAATTTCTAAAGCATAACAACATATAAACACTATAAATAAAGTGCTTGTGCTCCGTGATATTACTCAGTCCTCACTAAACAACAACAGTCTTTATATATGAAAATAAAGTGCTTGTGCTCCCTGACTTTCAAATAATCCTTAATGAGTGTTTAAACTAAACAGCAAACGTCCATATTAACATCAACCATGTGATAATTGTGTCTTCATGCGTGGTGCACACACACATCCCACCGGGTGTACCCTCACCTTAGGGGCTTAAAAAATAAGACTGTAATTGATAGCAAAAGCCTGCAGAGATCCTCCTTTGCCTCCTTTATCCTATGCAGGTTTATGGGACACTTGTATGGAACACAGGCCACTTGCTACTTCTGATAATAACCCAGCTCAGAGGTCACTATTTTCTCCTGGTATGTTCAGAGACTCACCTCATATACATCACATGCGGGAAATGACAGAGGCATGCAATAGCGTGATAACATTTAAAAAAATGTAATTGCAAACAGAACTCAAAATATATACAACTCACATTTCAAATAAATAAAAAACGCCTTTTAAAGTGCTATAGTGCTGAGGGGTGATAGAGTCACCTGTGGTCTGGTTCTGCAGCCCCGGTTTACACAGCATTCCCCCTGTCCTATCCCAGCTCTGCAACACTTCCTGGTACCTCTCTTGTCAGCCAATCAAGCTCCTCCTACCGGTTTCGTCACAGTCTCGTGACTTCCTCTGGGAATACCAGGAGAACATAGTGACCTCTGAGCTGGGTTATTATCGGAAGTAGCAGGTGGCCTGTGTTCCATACAAGTGTCCCATAAACCTGCATAGGATAAAGGAGGCAAAGGAGGATCTCTGCAGGCTATTGCTATCAATTACAGGCTTATTTTTTAAAGGGATTGTAAAGCTTCGTTGTTACTTAAAAAAAAAATAACAAACATGTCATACTTACCTCCACTGTGCAGTTCGTTTTGCACAGAGTGGCCCCGAACATCCTCTTCTGGGGTCCCTCACTGGTGCTCCTGGCTCCTCCCTGCATCGAGTGTCCACATTGGAGAAGCTCTCTCCTATGGTGGACACCCGTGCGGGCGCACTCCGGGGTCCTGCATCTGTTTCCATTCACAGAATGCAGAACTCGGCCCCGCCCCCTGGCGCCACGTCATTGGATTTGATTGACAGCAGCGGGAGCCAATGGATGCGCTGCTATCAATCTATCCAATCATCACACGAGACACCAGCTAGAGTTGGTCTTCTCGTTCCCGGCCGGCGAAGGATCGGGGTCAGGTAAGTAAAACGGGGGGGTTCGGGGGGGGCTGCACCACCACAGGAGGTTTTTCACCTTAATGCATAGAATGCATTAAGGTGAAAAACCATGAGGGTTTACAACCCCATTAAGCCCCTAAGGTGAGAGTACACCCGGTGAGGATTGTGTGTGCACAATGCATGAAGACACAATTATCACATGGTTGATTTTAATATGGACTTTTGCTGTTTAGTTTAAACACTCATCAAGGATTCATTGAAAGTCACGGAGCACGAGCACTTTATTTTCATATATATGGACTTCTGTTGTTTGGTTTAATATCCTCATTAAGGACTGAGTGCAATATCACGGAGCACTTGCACTTTATTTATAGTGTTCATATGTTGTTATGCTTTAAACATTTATGTTATATATAGTGTTTACTGGATTCAAATATTTATATAGTATTGTTTCCATATTTATCAGCACTGCACAGTGTTTTATATAGATTGCATTATCACCATCTGGGGAAGTGTGGGAAGTGCAGGCAGCTGATTAGAGTTATATCTCCTGTGTTTATTTTAGGTTAATTTAGGCTTAGTGTGGCAGCTCACAAGGTTTTTACCCATTCATGTCAGACAAGCAGATGCTGATGCTGCTGCATGTGGTCATGAAGTGGTTAAGCTTGTGCTTTCTGAGCTGCACTCCTCTCCTTTGCTCATGTGAGCATTCCAGCTACCTACTTTACTTTCTAAATAAAAGGATCACTTTAACTCATGTACTCGAATCTACACATGCTTTTGAAAGTAAAGTATTTCCTGTCGGGCTAATTCCTTAAATCTTTGGTTGTGTATAAAATTGAAAACATGCTGTCATATGGGTAATGGTGAAAGATTTGACATGGGTCTGTATTTATAAAGGTTCCAATGTGTAGAACTATCCAAGATTTAAAGGGTAACTCCACTTTCAAGGGAAAGAAAAGAGTAAATTAAAAAAAATAATATAGCATATATAATTACTATGCTAGCCATATTGTAATTAAATGTTATTAAAAATTACCTTTCCTTCTCAATCTGCAGTGCTGTCATTTTCTGTAAAATGCAATGCAACAAAGCAACTTAAAAGGGATCTGTACACAGATGTGTTCACTGATTTTCCCAAAAGTCTGCAAGTCAGATTTTTTTGGGCATCCTCTGCTACAAAAATATAATTTTTTGGTGTGATACTTCCAAAGGGAAATCACGTCCAACAGGATGCAGGCCCTGACACTTTTCTCATTAGAATCCTTGCAAGTTCAGCAGCTGAATGATAATTATAAAATCACTCCCATTCACATTAGTTTTGCACATGGACAGAGACAACCAAATATTTCTTCAGGATAACAAAAGGCAGGAATTTGCAAAGAAGTTTGTTAAACTCCCTGCAATGTACATTGATCACCCCGAGGGGAATGTTTTTTTCTCAACAAAAGTGGAGTTACTCTTAACTAAGATTTATCATTTAGTATATTCACTAATTCAATTCATCTGCTTTTTAAGCAATGTTTGCTGTCTATTAGCACAAATGTATTGTCGTTATTTTATCAGCATAGATTGTAAAATGCCCATTTGTCTTATGTTCAACATATTTTTAAAGTGGCAAAAAGATTACTTGAAAATAGTTGCGATTATATCACGTGATTTTGCAAAGATTGTTATAACCGTATTGGTGCACTTTCTATAAAAACAATTGATTAATGTCTGTGAAACTTTATTTGCACAACATTCAAATTTTCAGGACAAGTTTGCAGGGTATACCCCCTTTTTCAAGTTTCTAAGCAGTATTCAAGTTTGAATGTTACTGCAAATAAAAAAGTATCATGGACATTACTTGATGCTTTATCTCCTAAGTTAAAGCAAATCTGAAGTGGCAAATTTCAAAAATCATGTGATGCCATATACTTATAAAGTGCATATTGCTATAGTTTCTTTGCAGGGCAGAAGAGCAAGCAAACTCATTGATGGCAACGAACAAGGCAGCAGACTCAGAGAATGTCCAACGAAAGGAGTTTTGTCACTGGCCATGCAAATGCTCCAATAAACGTGTATGCCCCATGGGAACAAGCCTGGTAAAGGATGGTTGTGGATGCTGTAAGATCTGTGCTAAACAACTGGGGGAAAGTTGCAATGAAGCAGAGGTGTGTGATCACCACAGAGGTCTGTACTGTGACTTCTCAGCTGATGCTCCAAAGTTTGAAGTTGGGATTTGCAAATGTAAGTTTGCTTTCTTATTGTTGGCTGTATTGGGGGATTTGTTAATGTTTTTCTTTTATCATTTGGTGAATTGCAAATCTAAAGTATTATTGATCAGTGACCGCCATGCTATGAATTTTACTCATGCATTTGATTTACAGCTTTATGTTGTTAAACAATGTAGGAACAATAAAAAAAATACACAAAGAAATATAAGGTGTGACCAGAAAGTAAAGAGAATGATATAAAAATTATTTTATTGAAAAATTTTACAATTGAACATTGTCTCCTTTAAAGTATGCGCATTGTGAATGTAACAATGCTCCCAGCGATTTTTCCATTCTTCATAGCATCCCTGGAAGTCTTCAAATGGGATGGCGTTCAGGGCCCGCGTAATGGCTCTTTGGACGTTATCCACGCTACCAAAATGGTGTCCTTTCTCATGTTCAAATCCTGAGTCACGATTTCACGAACAATTGACTTGGTACAGTAATTCCCATTTCCTCTGCAATCATTCTGATGGTGAGCTGTCGGTCACAGTTGAGAACAGATCTCTCTGCATCAACATTCTGTTCCCTTTTTGACCTACGACTCGCTATCAGAATGATTGCAGAGGAAACTGGAATTACCTAGACAATTGTTAATGAAATCTTGACTCAGGATTTGAACATGAACAAGGACCCCATTTTGGTAGTGTGGATAACGTCCAAAGAGCCACTACGCAGGTTTTGAACGCCATCCCACTTGAAAACCTTAATGCTGCGTACACACGAGCGGAATTTCCGACAGAAAAAGTCAGATGGGAGCTTTTTTATGGTATATTCTGACCGTGTGTATGCCCCATCGGACTTTTTCCGTAGAAAATTCAGATGGACTTAGATAGAGAACATGTTCTATGTTTTTCCGACGGAACAAATTACTATCGGAAAAAACGATCATCTGTATGCTGTTCTGACGCACCAAAAACTACGCATGCTCTAAAGCAAGTACGAGAAGGAGGCGCTCGATCTTTCACAACTAGCGTTCATAATGGAGATAGACCATTCCTCACGCTGCAAATTCTGTGATCTTTTAATGCAGCGCATTCTTTTGTGCTTTATAATGCTAGAAGAATGAAGTTGTTTTGCTGCTGATATTCACACAGAGTTCTCACAAACGTATTTCTTTATTATTTCTTGTGATCTCATGAATAATCTTTTATTTTTTAAAGCCAGATCTCCATAATAATGTTTAGAATTATTTTTTATAGTCACGAGTCTGAAAAGCGCAAATCGTCTCTCACCAAACTTCTACTAACACGAGATAAACACGAGATTAGCAGAAGGAGCCCAGATGATGGAGCAGTGGCTATTGAACTTCCTTTTTATAGTGCTGTTGTACGTGTTGTATGTCACCGCGTTCTTGACGGTCGGAATTTGGTATGACCGTGTGTATGCAAGACAGCTTGAGCGGAATTCCGTCGGAAAAACCTTAAGAGTTTATTCCGACAGTAAAACCGGTCATGTGTACAGGGCATTAGGGATGCAATGGAGAATTGAAAAATCGCTGGGAGCGTTGTGTACACTCATAAGGTGCATACTTTGAAGGAGATATTGTTCAATTGTAAGATTTTTCCAAACTAGAGTTACTAATAGCTAAATTTCAGATAGTCCTTGTATTTACTTGAGTAGCAGTGCAGTTCTAAACATTCGTATTTGTGGGGCCTCAGTCTGCAAACAGATTAGGTTCTAAAGTCTCACCAGATTTCAAACAACCAATATTATGTCATTTGGGACTGGACCAAGGAGATTGTGTACATCCCATGCATCACTCACACACCTAGAGCTCAGGGCTTTTAAATAGATTGGCACAGAGATCTTTGCAGAGCTGTATTGCGATGATCTTAGCGTTATAATCATAAAAAGGTAATCAATTTGTATATACAGTGTATCACATTTTACACAGTAATTTTTATGTGAATAACATTTTTTCAGCATCTGACTTTTGCATATTTAGTACTTGTGGTAATTTCTCTAAAACCATCATGCAAAATTACTAATTATGCTAAATTGCTTAGTCTAGACTTTTAAACCTGACACAGTACTAATATCCCTTTGGCCCAGCCCCACACATGAGAAGCTGAACCCCATTAAATTGTATGGAGCCAGGATATGGATCAAAGCCAATTTGTCTCCCAAAGAAGTCTATGTACCCCTCTTAAACATGTGCAGACATTAGGATGAAGAAGCTGTCTCAAAGGATGTAAACATTGACACAGACCTCCACAGCTAAAACTCAGTGGAGTGGGGTCAAAAGGGGTAACAGAACATTGAAAGTTTCCTTACCCTTTAAAGCTCTAAATGCACCACAAGACCTGAGTGTTTTTTTTTTTGTTAAAACATGTTTAGCATGACATAATCAAGAGGAGAATCAGTCATACACGGTATGTGCATGTAAAAGGCATGGAGACACCTTATCATTTTTTTGGTAAACGTATGTTTATTGATTACGAGTAGTACACAGGACAATAACAAGGTGCATCATATCCGTTAGATACAGGATAGAAAGATGGTAGATGGTGTCTTTGGAAAATGTATCTAGGCATTCTGCTTCAGGGGTTGTGGCCAGACAGGTACATCTCTGCACATATGGTGGTCTTGCCCCAAAGTTTGTAGCTTTTGGATGAGGGTACATTTCTTTATATTTTCAGTCACAATGGCCAATATTATTAAAGATGCAAGCATCGCCCTGCTGAACAAACTAGTCGAAAATCTCTCCCGAGACACACACAGACCTTAATATACTTTTTGTTCCTAGTGGCCAAAATCACATTTGCGACTGCATGGAAAAGTCCAGTTATAGATATAGCTTTAAGGAAACATAAACTCACGTGGATCATGTTAAATGAAAAAATTGTGAGTGTCTTGTGAGATAAACAATCCCTCTTTGAAAAATATGGTCCCCCTAGCTCGCCTATTTGCAGGTTCCAGATATACGTAGTTGACCCTGTCGAAAGGTCCTCGGACAGACTCACCTTCTCTTTCTATTTTCTTTATTTTTCTCTTCTTTTCTTTCCTCTCAAGTCCTGTTTCTGTTCCCTCCCTTTCTCCTTTTCCCTTCCTTACATATGTTACTTACACTATTAGCTGTGGGGATTTGTGTCTCCAATGAATGCCTAAGATGCTGTCTGACAATTGGAAGCGCTTCTGATATCTTATAACACAAATTAAATGCTATACCATTTTTCAGACCACTTCATAGAGGGTATGTATTATTGATACTTTGAACCTCATGGATCTCATGTATACCATAAGCTAGTCTTTTTCAACCAGGGTGCCTTCAGGTTTCTTCAGGGGTGCCTTGGCAAAATGCCTAAAAATAGCCCAAAATGTTATACAAGCCAGCAGTTGGATCAAGTTTGCTTTTTAGTTACACTATTACAACCTTCCAGAAACAAATAATTGTGTTATTGATTGATAAAGAGGACGTTGGGTGCACAGCATCCTTGTTTGCCCCTCTACTTCCCCTCTCCATTAGTACTGGGGTCACATAAGCTGAGTGAGGGCAGGAAACTGAGGGAGAAGAGAAACATTGGAATACTAGTCAGTACCAGTGTGCAAAGGGATATTTGTTTTGGAAGAAAAAAATCAACTCAAATGTTGGGTTTCCTGCCTGTTGGATGTGGCTGCATTATGTAAAACTATTATTATTAGTTTCGTTTTTTACATTTTAGAATGGGGTGACTCGAGATTGTCCATAATTTTAAAGGGTGCCTTGACTGAAATAAGATTGAAAGACACTGCCATAGGCAGATCTGATAAGCTGTCTTTTGCGATGGCTTTTTTCCATTTAATATGGTGTTATTGGTCTATATTATGCACAGTAGCTATCCATTACATCAGTGGTTCTCAACCTTAGTCCTCAAGTACATGGGCGTCCGCAGAACTTTTTTCAGGGGGGGGCATCTCTCTCTTCCTGTCCCGGCCTCTGAATGACATCATGTCAGAGGCGGGACTAGAAATGATCTGTGGGGCGGAGTTCACTCCTCCTGACAGAGAAGTGTAACTGATGTCTTCTCAGCTGAGTGTAGGAGCGCAGGGAGCGTTCCAGCACTCGGCACCCTGCTGCAGCTCTGCAAGGACACTTTAGGTCTGACTTGGGTAGTGATCTGTGTACTGATGTGCATATTCATCTGCCATCGAGCACAGTTTAGCCAGCACTGCCACGTTGCCGATTCCAGGGGGGGGGGGCGCGTGCTGTTTGGCGCCAATCGGCCTATTTAAGTTTGCCATGCACTCTGCTCGGTGCTGCCTGATCATCAGCTTCTGGTTCCTTAGCTCCTCATTACCTGTTCCAGTGTTCCTGTGTTCCTGATCTCCTGACAACCCGGCTTGCCTCTGACTCTCCTTTGATTGCTGCCCATACCCGACCTTGGCTTGTTTGACCCTTCTTCTGCCTGCTCCAGTTCACCATCTGCTGCTTGAAGTTCCACTTCCATCCAGCATCTGGATCCCTCATCAGGCTCTCTTACCATTCCCTACTCCCGTGCCTCCTGTCCATTCTACCAGGGGCCGCAAGTGGGATACGTATGGGAGACCACCCTCTGCCCAAGCGGACTCATCGGTCTGGTAAGTAAAGTCTGACACAGAGCCAATGGCTTGGTATTTTGGACAGCTATTTTATCTAAGAGAAATTCCCAAAACATGGCCTGTTGGGGGTACTTGTGGACTGAGGTTGAGAGCCACTGCATTACATGTTTGATCTTCCTATTTGTATGCAACTATATGGGACCTCATAGATGGTTCATCTCATTTGTCATGTTCCCTCTATGTTCTCCTTTTTGTATATCTACTTTGTTGTATGTACAGAGCTATGCAAGGATTGTTTGCTCTGTATTGTTCCTCCTTTTTCTTCAGAAAACATTTAATAAAAGCAATTGAAACAGAAAGATGGCAAGTGAACATCTGCCAAACACAATATGTTGCTGACCAGTGATACAACGGTATATAGATACATGCCTATTTACTAGACATGTGCATTCGTTTTCGTCCGAATGCATTTTCGCCTGAATTACATGTATTTTCATTATCGTTTTAACAAACGATAACGAAAGTGCAGAATCTGAAAAACGAAAGATCCGACATAAACAAATGCTTTATTTTCGTTTTCGTTGCTACAACAGTTCGATATAGATAGGAGATTCGACATGATGATAACAATAACAATCTGTGTCCATCAAACCTGTGGTTGAATGTGCCTAACCTTAACTCTATTAGTCCAAGATTATTCTACATAGAGAGAAAAGATTCGACATAGAGAGAAAAGATTCGACGTAGGGGAGAAAAGATTCTACGTAGGGGACAAAAGATTCAACGTAGGGGAGAAAAGATTCGACATAGGGGAGAAAAGATAAATAAAAATAATGATGATGATGAATGTTATTGGCTGATTGTAACCAAAGAGGAGGAGCAGTAAAATAGCTAGAACTAAGTACACACGTACTTTGGCTTATAGTGTCTGTTGAAAGTTCTAAGAAGATTTGACGGAGCAGGTAAACTATACGGTGTCGTACAGTTTAGCTGCTCCGTCGAATCTTCTTTGAACATTCGACAGACACTATAAGCCTTCAATGACAGATTCGACCTTAATTTGGATTTTCGGACGAATGCAATTTTTAAGGAAAAACTAAATAAATAAAAACAAATTTTGGGAGTAACTAAATAAATTTATTTTTTGGACTAAAAAGAAATTCCGAAATGAAATATTTCAGTGTGCACATGTCTACTATTTACATGGCTTAACATGATGCCCCTTTTCTGAAAAACATGACCTATGGAACATTCAAACTTATAACAAAGAAATGAGTATTAAGTAGCACACAGTATACATATACCTGACATTTTCTGTCCTTGAACTTACAGATTTGTATGCTGTTGGATGTGAACTCAACGGTGTGCTTTATCAGAATGGACAATCATTTCAGCCAAGTCCCTTTTACACCTGTCTTTGTATAGGTGACACAATTGGATGCTCTCCACTGCCTAATTCTAAACAAGATGGAAGCCAATGCACAGAGTCTAAAGACATCACAAAAAAAAAGGCTGACTTATCGAACTGTGCTCTAGAGAAGAACGCAGCTATGACAGAAAACAAACTTATACCAGGTATACAGCATTACCAAGCTTTCTTTGTTCACTGTAAGGCCTCTTTATACAGGTCAACCAAACCTGTTGATTTATAATATATTTTGTTTTAGTGCACAATAATATTTTATCATAGTTTGCAGCACTGACAGATGTCTATGTAAGTTTGTTTAGTGATATTGAGCCAGACATTTGCAGCATTTAAGAAACATACATAGAGGTTGTTAGGTTACCCAGTGATTAATAGTTTGTCAAGTTTTTGTGGGTTTTAGGGTGGACACTTTTTGTGTGTAGACATTGGTAATACTGTAATAAATTTCACAGCATGTAAGGTATTTGCAAAGCATCTGGGATTAATAGTGGAAATGTCAACTTTGAGTTGTTCAAAGGAAACAAACACTGAAGGATATTTGTAGGCATATCTTGTGAAAATTATAGTTGTCTGACTGTCTGTGGCTTCCAATACATAATACAAGCATTTTACAAGTGAAGTCAACACCTTATTTTTGTACAGTTCTAGGGTCTGGGACTCAGAAAGTATTGAGGCCTTAAAGTGTACAACCCCCTTATCGTTTTCAGACAAGGAAGCTGCCATCATTGCCTATGTTTAATCTACAAATGCCATGATGCTGCACATGTGATCAGCTATGACACCAGCCATTGGATGGTTTGACAGTTTGAGAGCACAACCAATGGGAGTGTTACATTTCCGGTACGTCCCGGAAATGAAACAGTTTTATGAATGGGTTTACTTCCGCTGTAAGCTGGCTATAGATGGACAGCAGCCGCAGCAGCTGAGCTACAAATGTTTTCCAACATTCAAGTTAGACAGAAGTTGATCTAACAATCGATTTCTGACAGACAGGGACTGCCACAAATGGGAAGAAATTTGGCTGGCCCCTGCTGAACTAGCTGAATTTTGATCCATCTATGGCCAGCTTTGACATTAGTATGACATTCTGGTACCTAGCATTTTTTGAGAACGTGAGGTCAGTAGTGAAAACCTATGTATTTTCCTCCATACAGGCTTCCTTTAGGCTGGGTTCACACTATTGCGAATTGGATGCGGATTTCACCGTATTCCAATTCGCAAGTCAGGAGACTGAGACCGGCTCTCTATGTAGCCAGTTCACACATGTCCAGAGTGGATCTGTTGCGATTTGCACAGGAGTCCTGTGCGTCCTCTGGTCCATTTCAGGTCAGAATTCAGGCAAAAATGCGGGCTAAAATTGGACCTGAACTGGTGAATGGGGAGGCACCGGACCCCCTGCTATGAGCCACTCCGTGCGGCAGTGTGAATCGAGCCTTAAAGCCTGGTAATTGTATTACATGTTCCAGTAAATGTAGGGATCATTATTTTAAGGCATTTTGTCTTTTAATTGTCAGCACTTTACCTTATCAGGATTCATTGTATATTCTATGCATGGGAAGCAAAAAATAATTTTCTGAGTGAATACGCTGATAAAGATTGACTATATCCGCTTTTAGCATTTGTGATCCAATTATATGAGATGTATCTTGTGTATGATATCTAGATCATTGACCTTAATCAGTAGCTGTCACTGTGTAATGTAAGTGGTAATAGTTTTAGCTGTGTGTTTTCATCTATACTATGGCTCACAGATGCTTGTTATATTTGAAGATGACTCACAGGCTGTTCCGAATCCGTTTTGTCGGATCACTTGCATTAAGTGCAGAAATCTCACTGCAGGTTTTTTTCAAACCAATAATTTAGCACATTGTGTGTCAGTGCCATATTATTGTCATTCAAATAATAATGGCATTGCTTTGTTTAGGCACATACCATTTTCAGCTAAACAATACTTTCACTAGTATTGGCGGGATTTTTGTTGTAATTATCATCAGCAAAACAATGATGGATCGCTAAGGGGATTTATGTATGAACAGTGAGCTAACAAAAACATTTCTTGACGCCCATAGTATTTAAACAGCTTGCAACTGCACTCTAATACAAAATTGAAAGGGCTCATTTTAATCTGCTTTGGACTTGGAAAAGCGATCCAGTGGATCAGGCAATACTGCCACCTCCTACATGCCTGTTTTTTTTTGTTTTGTTTGTATACTTGAACAGTTTTTTTGATTGGGAGTACAATACTGTGAGCCTAGCATTTGGCTCGAGGTTGCGGCTCAGCCTCATTCACTTGGCGGTGGTACAGCTAGCACAGATATATAATTTTTGCAGCTGCAGTAGTGAAGCAAAGCATCATACAACTTCATCGGGTCACGGTAAAACTGTGCCTCAACCGCCCTTGACCGCAAGTGAAAACCAGCCTAAAATTATATATTCTGATTGGTTATTAGAACATATTTCCTGCAGGCGGAGAGTTAATATTTCAAACAATCTGCTGTTTTATAGGTTAATGTTAACAATAAGTCTTTTATTCTGGGTAAGGGGTGTAAATTCCATGCTATAATCATGACTTTATATATATTTTGTCGTTTATGAATTTAGACATCATTTAGAAGATACACACATTTATAGACAGTAAATTATCAAACAAATTATGTGGGTGTTAAAGTATAACTAAGGACAACATTTGTTTTTTGTTTTGGATAGAGTGGCGAGAGATTAGAACACCTGCCAGATTTTTATTGCTGTCTGTGCCTCCCCCCCATGAGGGAGATTCCCCCTCTCTATTTGTCCTGCTTACCATTATCATTGAAAGCGAAAGTAAAAGAAAATCCCACATTTTAGGTTGTCCCCAAAAAAGTAATCAAGGGGAACTTTTTCAATGGGGACCTGGGGATCACCAAGGAATTTCCTTAATTTGCAGGGATTTCCTCTCACTTCCTGTCTGGCTATGGGACAGGAAGTGAAGGGAAATCTCTGCAACGGGACACAGAAGGCAAAAAAAAAAAAAAATCTGACAGGGGTAATAACCCTCCCTTAATCCATCCAAAATGAAAAAAAATGTTCTGCCTATAGTTCCACTTTAAGCATGGTACTTCATTTTAAATTAAAAAACCTTGCGAGCTACCACTCCTGAAAATACTCCTATTTGGACAGCTGCTAGCATTGATCATGTCCCATAAGCTTGTGCCTAAACAGTGTATATATGTATATATATATATATATATATATATATATATATATATATATATATATATATATATATAAAAGATGCCATGCTATCTTAATAATGTGAACAATACATATGTAATAATGGGTATATAAAGTGACAATAGTAAAATAAAGTGCTATAGTGCCTAAAGAAAATACACTAATAATAAATCTCGTTAATCAAAACAACATGATTAGATTATAAAGTCCATTTCAAACATAATAAAATCATATCACGATAATCCAAACATGAAATCAATAAATAAAGTGACAAATGGGGACATTAAGTGAATCACCCTGAGGAAGATACCTCATAGCCCTGTATCGACACGTGCTGGGGAGGGGACAGGATGGTGCAGGAGACAGCTGGTCTGTCTCAAGGCGGAGGTACATCTGATCTCAGCGTTTTTCTGCTTTCTGTAGAGTGGTTGTCAGGGACTCGCTGGCCATAGCAGAGCAGATGTGCAGAGACAGAGGCCATTGCACATGCCTGGGCACAATTCGAATGATGTCCCTCCTGACAGGCAGGTCCGCGGGCTCAGGCGAACGCCTATGCACATGCCCAAACGTGTGCACGCGCCCCCATTAGCATTGGCGCCCATTTGTAGTATATAAGGATGGCAGATGTACTAGGGCCTTTGCTGTCTAATCTGCAGTTTCCCCCTGTATCCTGTTTCCAGTGCCTATCCTGGATCTGATCATTACCTGGCTTCCTGACTACTCTGATTCTCTCCATTCCCGACCTCGGCTTGCTTGACCTATCTTCAGTCTTACCTCCGGATTTCTCTGTTGCCAAACCTCTGCCTGAACTTGACCATTCTTAAGTGTTATCTCTGATGTACCTTGATTCCTCTGTATCTGACCCGGCTTGTCTCACTCTGCACCTTGCTTCAGCCTCCATGTACCTGCATCCGCAGCAACCCTGCATCCACAAGTGCCTGCACCCAAAGCCACCAACCACAGCTCTACTACTGCTGATGGCTGCTACCAGTGTCCTGCTACGGAGAACATCACATGGCACTCCTACCCCAATGTGCTCTCGCAGCCGCTGTTGGAGACCCAGTGGCCCTTGAACCGGAGTTGTATGAGAGGCTTTCCTCTGCTCGTCAGGCTCTACCTTAAAGTACGTGACAGTATCAGACAGCCATGACAGAGCCTGCAAAAGAATCCTCTCCAATAGAGGAGATTTGCCAACACCTCGATGCCTTTACACAGACTGTCAAATCCTTACAAGAGGGTTATACTCAGCTGGACAAATGGGTACAATCCCTTGCTACTCCTACCGGCTCTCTGACCAGTCCGGCTCCAGCACAGGCGGGTCCTCCACCTACAGTGATGATGCTACCACCAGGACTGCGGGTTCCCACACCCGAGCGATTCTCCGGGGATTGGAGCAAGTTCCGGGCTTTCTGTACCGCCTGCCAACTATACTTCGCTCTCCAACCCCAAACCTTTTCTCTGGAGGCCACAAAAGTTGGGTTCATCATCGCTCTCCTGCAAGGGTGCCTCAGTCATGGGCCCACCAGTTACTGAAGAAAGAGGATCCACAGGCACAGGAAATGTCATCCTGTTTCAACGCAATGGCACAGCTATATGACGACCCCTAACGTACTGTTACGGCCGAAACAGCTCTCCATGCCCTGCAGCAGGGTCGGTGAGCAGCCGAGGATTATGTCTCAGATTTCAGATGTTGGAGTGGGGATACCCAATGGAATGACGCAGCCCTGCGAAACCAATTCCGTTTGGGCCTTTTTGAGAACCTCAAGGACGAGCTTGCCTGGGTCGGGTACCTAATACCCTGGAGGCCTTGATTACCTTGGCAATCCAAATTGACCGGTGGCTCCGTGAGCGCCAAGCTGAGAGGTTCATCCCATCCAACTGGCCTATCTGGATGACACCAAGGGCCCCACTTGTGGCTCATCATGCCCAGTCCGACTCAGCCATGATGCTTACAAGTTCTGCCAGCTCAGCCCCTAATGAGTCTGAACCCATGCAAATTGGATTACTACGCCCGGCATTATCTCCTGAAGAGCATCTGCAGAGCAAACAGAGGGACCCATGCCTATACTGCGGGGAAGCCGACCATTAAGTACGTGCCAGTCCAGCAAAACTACGTAAGTGCTCCCCGATACCTAACTCCAGCTCATCTGTCTTCCTTGTCAAACACAAGAAACTCATCTCATGCTTCTCCTCTCTTTTCAGCTTCCGAACAGAGTAATATAGGTCAACGCCATTATTGATTCGAGGGCATGCAGCTGCTTCATCGACCTGACCTTTGCTACTCAACAGCGCTTCCCACTACGATCCAAGACGCAGGGTTTTTCGGTATACTTGGCTGACAGATCCTGTATTAAGTCAGGACCAGTCACCCAGGAGACCTGGCCCCTCTCTGTGACTACACCAGCTTGGCATAAAGAACTCCTAAACCTGGATGCGATCTCGTCTCCACTATTTCCTATCATTCTGAGCCTTCCCTGGCTCCAGCTTACTATGTGTGGATTTAGACCCAGAGACAAGTCAGCCTGTACCCAAGGCTTGAGAGGAATACCAGGATGTTTTCAGTAAACAGGATGCAGACACACTGCCTCCCCATAGACCATATGACTGCCCCATCGAGTTACTCCCTGGAGCTGAGATTCCTTTTGCACCTGTCCGAGAAGGAACAAGGAGAACTAAGGGAGTACGTGGACGAGAATCTCAAGAAGGGATTCATCCACCCGTCCACATCCCCTGCAGGGGCTGGAATCTTTTCTGGGACCAAGAAGAATCCTTACGGCCATGTGTTGATTACAGGGAACTGAATAAGATCACGGTTAAGAACTGCTACCCTCTTCCCTTGATGCCCGAGCTATTCCAAAAACTGAGAACAGCAACCATCTTCACAAAACTGGACCTCAGAGGAGCATACAACTTGGTCCGCATCAGAGAAGGGGGTAAGTGGAAGACAGCTTTTGCACCAGGTTTGGCAATTATGAATATTTGGTAATGCCCTTTGGCCTATGCAATTCGCCAGCCACCTTCCAACACTTCATTAACGATGTTTTATGGGACCTTCTAGATATCGTTGTCATTGTTCATCTGGATGATATCCTAATCTTTTCCTTATCGCTGAACGCCCACCGAGGACATGTCAAGAATGTCCTGCTCCGACTTTGTCAACACAGACTCTACGCCAAAATGGAGAAATGTGAGTTTGAGTGCCAGAGCATTCAGTTTCTGGAGTTGATGATCTCTCCAGTCGGAATCAAAATGGACCCCCAAAAAGTTTCTGCCATCCTGGATTGGCCGGCACCCACTAACAAGAAGGGGGTGCAGCGATTCATAGGATTCGCCAACTTCTACAGGAGGTTCTTAAAGAGGTTTTCAGCTATTATAACCCCCGTCACCCAGTTAACCAAGTCGCACCTGCGATTCAACTGGAGCACAGAAGCCCATGAAGCGTTCCAAACCTTAAAGAAATTGTTCACTTCCGCCCCGATTCTAAGCCACCCTAACCCAGCACTACCCTACATCTTGGAGGTAGACACCTCAGAGTCAGCAATAGGAGCAGTGGTGTCACAACGCCAAGGATTAAAGGACCTGATGCACCCCATAGCCTTCTTCCCCCGCCGACTCTCCCCAGTAGAGAGAAATTATGATGTGGGTGACTGAGAATTACTCGCCATTAAGGTGGAATTAGAAGAATCAAGGGCAAAGCACACCGCATACTGATCTACACAGATCACAAAAACCTAGAATACCTACGATCTGCCTGATGGCTGAGGTGCTGTTTTTCACAAGATTTACCTTTATATATCACTTACAGACCCGGATCCAAGAACCTTAAACCAGACTGCATTGTCAAGGATGTACGACGACCCAAGGGAACCCCCCCATACCAGATACCATTTTACCCACAGGTAACTTTCTGCTATTACAACCTGATCTACTGTCAGAGATTAAACAGGCCTCCACTAATATCAGTAGTCAACCCAGGGTTAACCTTGGTAGCCAGAGATGGGTTACATTGGTGGGAGAGTTAGATTTTCATACCAGACCAGGCCCGGGTACAAGTGCTAAAGCTTCTTCACGATCACCCATTGGCAGGCCATTTCGGCATCACAAAAACAATAGACTTGGTACGTCGTACCTTTTGATGGCCAGACCTAGAGGGGTTCTGCAAGAGTTATGTGAATTCCTGCCCCATCTGTATCCGAAGCAAGACCGCAAGAAGCCGAGCCTGGGGGTTACTGAAACCAATACCTGTCCCAGATAGACCATGGAAAATGATTGCAATGAACTTTATCATAGAGCTCCCACCATCAGAGGAATGCACGGAAATCTTTGTGGTAGTAGATAGACTATCAAAGACGGAGATGGCCAGAGTCTTTATTAAGGAGATTGTGAGATTGCATGGGGTTCCAGTGAACATTGTATCTGACCGGGGGGTGCAGTTCACCTCATGGTTTTGGTGAGCATTATGTGAGGTTCTGTCAGAAACCATGAAATGAGACCGAGACAGAAGTACAGTTAAATCACACTTGTTTAATAATAAAAGTAAAGATAACAAACGTAGTCAAAACATAGCCAAAGTTCAGTAACCGGAACAGATAGTCAGCCAAGCCAGAAGTCAGTGATCAAAGCAGTGGAACAGCAAGCAGGATCCGGAGCCAGGAGGGATGTCAGCAAAACCAGTCTTTAAACAGGAACACAAAAGATGTTTCTTGTGATGTTGACCAAGGCGAAGGCAGAGCTCCTCTGGACTGGACAACTTAAGTAGGCAGGACTGACGAGCAGGATATCAACCACAGCTGAGTAACTGTGGAGAGAGATGGGAGCTGGCAATTAGCCGACAGCTGAGTGGCCAGCTCAGAGAAGTAAGGGCTGAGCCCAGCCCTGACAGGCCCTGAATATTGAGCTATCCTTATCCTCTGCATACCACCTCCAAACTAACGGACAGACAGAGAGAGCAAATCAGACCGGGAGGAGTACATCCGGTGTTTTACATCGTTTGTACAAAACAATTGAGTGTCATTGTTGCCCCTGGCCGAGTTTGCATACAATAATGCTAGCCATTCCGCCACAGCACAGTCCCCATTTTTTGCAAACTATGGTTTCCACGTATCTTTTCTACCTGATTTTGTTTCTGAGTCCTCAGTCCCAGCAATACAGAATACAATGGCGTTCCTCAGCTACAACAACAAGATCCTACAGGAAGCAGTGACAAAGGCACAGATGGATAACAAGTGGGCATTCAACAAAAAGAGGTGAGGGGAGCTGAATCTTCAAACACAAGATCAAGTATGGCTATCCACAGCAAACCTCAGGCTGGCATGCCCATCAAAGAAGCTGGCGCCCAAGTTTATAGGTCTTTTTCTGGTAAAACGAAGATTGAACGAGGTATAGTATGAACTGTCCTTGCTGGAATCACTTAGAATCCACCCAGTATTCCACTTATTACTGTTGAAACCTGAGATACAGGGCCCCTTCCCTGACAGAGGGTCGGGCCCACCCGAACCAGTGTTAATCAATGGTGATGAGGAATATGAGGTGGAGGCCATTCTGAACTGCAGGAAAAGGAGAAACCAGCTGCAATATCTCAAAAATGGAGGGGTTATGGTCCAGAGGACAACTCCTGGGAACCCGAGGGGAATATCCATGCAAAAGAGTTGATACAGGATTTTCTCCATAGGCACCTGCAGAGGGAGGGCCAAGTGGGCATCCGGCTGCCCATAAGCGGGGGGGGGGGGCAATGTCAGGGCTGCGCTGACCATGAAGAGCAGATGTGTAGAGATAGAGGTCATTGCACATGCGTGGGCACAATTCCAATGATGTCCCTCCTGACAGGCAGGTCTGTGGGCTCAGGCGAATGCCTATGCGCATGCGCACATGTGTGCGTGACCCTATTAGCATTGGCGCCCATTTGTAGTATATAAGGATGGTAGATGTACTAGGGCCTTTGCTGTCTGATCTGTAGTTTTCCCCTGTATCCTGTTTCCAGCGCCTATCCTTGATCTGATCGTTACCTGGCTTCCTGACTACTCTGATTCTCTCCATTCCCGACCTCGGCTTGTTTGACCTTTCTTCAGTCTTACCTCCGGGTTTCTCTGTTGCCAAACTTCTGCCTGAACTTGACCATTCTTAAATGTTATCTCTCATGTACCTTGATTCCTCTGTATCTGACCCGGCTTGTCTCACTCTGCACCTTGCTTCAGCCTCCACGTACCTGCTTCCGCGGTACCCGGCACCAATAGCCTCCCTACATCTGCAGCAGCCCTGCATCCACAAGTGCCTGCACCCACAGCCACCAATCGCAGCTCCACTACTGCTGCTGGCTGCTACCAGTGTCCTCCTTCTACGGAGAACATCACAGGCACTCCTACACCATCGTGCTCTCGTGGCCGCTATTGCAAACTTAGTGGCCCTTGGACCGGAGTTGTATAAGAGGTTTTCTTCTGCTCATCAGGCTCTACCTTAAGGTACATGACAATGGTGCACTGAAGCACCTGTATCATGTGAGTACCCTGGAGAGGGGCTTCTTCTTAAATACAATTTTAAAACTAAACGGTATCACACTATCCAGCCTTATTTATATAACCTATATGTATGTGGAGACAGTGCTATTGGGCAGCAGAGGATCCCACAGCATTCACAGAACCCAAAGGTGGTTCACATGCGTGTTTTGACTGAACTTAATTGTGAGGTCACACGCTGAGGTGAGTGGATTCACATAGGGGGGAGCACCAGTGTGTGGACACATGAACACGTTTGGATCACCATAACAAGAATCAATTATGTTTGAAATAGACTTTATGGTTTAATCATGTTGCACTGATTCATGAGATTCACTGTCAGTGTATTATACTCACACACTATAGCACTTTACTTCACCATTTGACACTTTATTTATTCATTTCCTATTTGGATTATCATGATATGATTTTAATTATGTTTGAAATGGACTTCATGATCCAATCATGTTGTTTTGATTCACAAGATTTATTATTAGTGTATTTTCTTTAGGCATTATAGCACTTTATTTCACTATTGTCACTTTATATACTCATTATTACATATGTATTGTTCACATTATTAAGAAAGCGCAGCATCTTTTATATATATATATATATATATATATATATATATATATATATATATATATATATATATACACACACACACACAAATGCTACTTCATTAATGCTTTTCCAGCCACTAATGTAATACTCACATACTTACCTGTCCACTAATATAGGGGCCGGGTGATGCAAATCTAAAGCAATTCCTGTATGGAGATTTGCTATCATATAGGGCAATTACAGTATTCCTTTTTAACCACTTCAGCTCCGGAAGGATTTACCCCCTTCCTGACCAGAGCACTTTTTACAATTTGGCACTGCGTCGCTTTAACTGCTAATTGCGCGGTCATGCAATGCTGTACCCAAACGAAATTTGCGTCCTTTTCTTCCCACAAATAGAGCTTTCTTTTGATGGCATTTGATCACCTCTGCCGTTTTTATTTTTTGCGCTATAAACGGAAAAAGACCGTAAATTTTGAAAAAAAATGATATTTTCTACTTTTTGTTATAAAAAAAACCCAATAAACTCAATTTTAGTCATACATTTAGGCCAAAATGTATTCGGCCACATGTCTTTGGTAAAAAAAATGTCAATAAGTGTATATTTATTGGTTTGCGCAAAAGTTATAGCGTCTACAAACTAGGGTACATTTTCTGGAATTTACACAGCCTTTAATTTATGACTGCCTATGTCACTTCTTGAGGTGTTAAAATGGCAGGGCAGTACATACCCCCCCCAAGTGACCCCATTTTGGAAAGTAGACACCCCAAGGAAATTGCTGAGAGGCATGTTGAGCCCATTGAATATTCATTTTTTTTGTCCCAAGTGATTGAATAATGACAAAAAAAAAAAAAACTACAAAAAGTTGTCACTAAATGATATATTGCTCACACAGGCCATGGGCATATGTGGAATTGCACCCCAAAATACATTCAGCTGCTTTTCCTGAATACGGGGTTACCACATGTGTGGGACTTTTTGGGGGCCTAGCCGCGTACGGGGCCCCGAAAACCAATCACCGCCTTCAGGATTTCTAAAGGCATACATTTTTGATTTCACTCCTCACTACCTATCACAGTTTTGAAGGCCATAAAATGCCCAGATGGCACAACCCCCCCCCCCCCCAAATGACCCCATTTTGGAAAGTAGACACCTAAAGCTATTTGCTGAGGGGCATGTTGAGTCCATGGAATATTTTATATTTTGACACAAGTTACGGGAAAGTGACAATTTTTTTTTTTTTGCACAAAGTTGTCACTAAATGATATATTGCTCACACAGGCCATGGGCATATGTGGAATTGCACCCCAAAATACATTTAGCTGCTTCTCTTAAGTACAGGTATACCACATGTGTGGGGCTTTTTGGGAGCCTAGCCGCGTACGGGGCTCCGAAAACCAATCACCGCCTTCAGGATTTCTAAGGGCGTAAATTTTTTTAAATTTGAGTTGTAAAACACACTATATTGCCCAAATCATTTTTATTGTTATCTCAGGGAATGTAAATATCCCCTATGATAGCAATAGGTAGTGACAGGTACTCTTTTTTGAAAAAATTGGGGTCTATTAGACCCTAGATCTCTCCTCTGCCCTCAAAGCATCTGACCACACCAACATCGGTGTGATAAAATGCTTTCCCAATTTCCCAATGGCGCTGTTTACATCCGGCGAAATCTAAGTCATGAAATGCTCGTAGCTTCTGGTTTCTTAGGCCATAGAGATGTTTGGAGCCACTCTGGTCTCTGATCAGCTCTATGGTCAGCTGGCTGAGTCACGGGCTGCATTCTCAGGTTCCCTGTTGGGACAGGAGAGCCAGAGAAAAATGTGGAAGACTTTGGGGGGGGCGAGGTGGTGGGGGGGATTCCCTCCCACTGCTTGTAAAGGCAGTCTAGAGGCTAATTAGCTGCTAGGATTGCTTTTACATGAAAGCCGACCGCTGGCTGAAAAGAATGATACCAAGATGATACCTAAACCTGCAGGCATCATTCTGGTATAACCACTCAAAGTCCAGCAACATACCAGTACGTTGCTGGTCCTTGTTGGGCATATATTGTAATTTTTTTTTTCATGCAGCCTGTGGGCTGAACAAAAAAAAGAGATTGATCGGTGGGTATGCCCACCATTAGAATACCTGCCTTCATCCACCCACTTCTAATGATGGGCATACATGCACCATTTATATATGCCGAAGCATGGGGGCATCCTTCCGCAAAAGGTAGGAGCAAATCACTCCTCTGCCCCTGCTACCCCCATGCTTCGGCATATATCACCTCTGCTGGAGTCACGGCTTTATATATCGTGGGAGCAAACACTGTTGCTGTCAAGATAAATAAATCCGCGCTGCAGCTGAATGGCGTACCTGAAGACAAAAAAATGGTTAACAATAAAACACAGTAAATGGTAAAGTATAAAAAATTGCATACCTGAAAAGCAAACATGATAAAACATAATAACAATAAAACATTGCAGAATAGAATACAGTAAAAAAGAGAAGAACAATAGAGAGAGAATAGAGAGAGAGAACAATAAAACGACAACAATTTTTTTTATTTTATATATTTTTTTGTGTTTTTTTTTTTTTTACACTTTTTTTTGTAACTGTAACTTCTGTAACTGTAACCGGTTCCAGGTTCGGGTCTCTCAAAATGCGATGGCATCTTGGGAGACCCTGTGAAAGTGCGCCTAGTCTGTGCAATGCTGTACCCTACGCTAATACTCAACTAGTGTATGGTAGCGTTCAAAACATTCACCAATGCAAAGACCAGGATTGTCAGGACAGGAGGGACAATAATAGCGGATGTCACGCCTATATCCGCGCTTGCTGCAGACATGAAATGTTTTTTGGGGGGGTTCGTTGGGTAGGGGTACTCGGGAGGACATAAAGAAAATGCCTCTCATGCAGCCGACTGCATTTGGTTGGGGATGTGAATGGGGGAAGTACGGGCGCTGCAGAAGTGGTGGGTTCCCAATTAGGATTGGCGAATGCAGCAGGAAGCGCACTATGGGCACGACGGGCCTGTGTTTGTCTTCTTCTTGGTGGCAGCGGGACCCTACTTGTGCTTGCCACCTCACCAGCTTGAACTGCACTTATGGGACTCGCCACGTCAACAAGTGTTACTGCAGTGCTGGTTTGACTACGACTGGGGTGTTCTAGGCCGCTGGTGCTTTCCAGTTCACCAAAACGCTACCAAAAAAACTGTTAGTGATCGCAGGGATCAGGCCTGACTCTGCGAACACTGCAGTTATCCATTTAGTGTTTTGTAAGTGACAGTGATCGATCGATACTGCACTTGGGTGGGCTGGGCTGGGCGGAGGGGCAAAACGCAGGTGCTAGCAGGTATCTGGGCTGATCCCGCTAACACTGCGTTTTTGGGAACCCTAAACTGCTGGGGACGCTAGTATAGATCTGATCGGATCAGATATTGATCCGTTCAGATACTATACCACTAAGGGAGGTGTACGGTGCGTGCGTGGGTGTTAGCGCTACTGGCACTAACCTGACGCTGCCTGGGGCTGGTGCTTGCCAGTTCACCAAAACGCTACCAAAAAAACTGTTAGCGATCGCAGGGATCAGGCCTGACTCTGCGAACGCTGCAGTTATGCGTTTAGTGTTTTGTAAGTGACAGTGATCGATCGATACTGATCTTGGGTGGGCTGGGCTGGGCCAGGCGGAGGGGCAAAACGCAGGTGCTAGCAGGTATCTGGGCTGATCCCGATAACACTGCGTTTTTGGGAACCCTAAACTGCTGGGGACGCTAGTATAGATCTGATCGGATCAGATATTGATCCGTTCAGATACTATACCACTAAGGGAGGTGTACGGTGCGTGCGTGGGTGTTAGCGGTACTGCCACTAACCTGACGCTGCCTGGGGCAACGCAGACCCCATCTGACCCTAAAACCTAACTTATATCACCGCCGGGCGATCAGGGGGCTAAACCTTTATTCGGTAATAAATGGCGGGTGCCCTGACACTATAAAAAATAGACTAACTAACCAGCGTCACCCATAACAGTTATACGGTGATCACTGGTGAAAGGGTTAACTAGGAGGCAATCAAGGGGTTAAAACATTTATTAGGTAGTATATGGGGGTCCCTGGCGCTATAAAACGCTGATGGCGAACCTATATATTTACCTCCCTAACTAGCGTCACCAGTGACACTAATACAGCGATCAGAAAAATGATCGCTTAGTGACACTGGCGATGGGGGGTGATCAAGGGGTTAAAACTTTATTAGGGGGGGTTAGGGGGGTACCCTAGACCTAAAGGGGGCTAACACTAACTGCACTACCACACTAACTGTCACAAACTGACACCAATGCAGTAATCAGAAAAGAAAAAAAAAAACTGCTTGGTGTCAGTGTGACGGGGGGGGGGGGGGTGATTGGGGGGGATTGGAGGGTGAAATGTATGCCTGGCGTGTTCTACTGTGTGTGTATTGTTTGTGAACTCACTCAGATGTCTTCTCTCCTCGGCGCCGAAATGGAAAATACCGAGCCGAGGAGAGATGACATCACTTCCTCCGCTTCTGTTTACTATACAGAAGCCGAGGAAGCATTTCATTCGCCAGGAGCGATCGCGAGGGGGGAGCCACGAATTAGTTGCCTCCCCCTCACCTTTGATCGCCCCTGACGAGAATCCGACCGCCGCAGGTACCGGGGGGGAGTCTGATCGGACCCCCCGCCCGCGGGCAGGCAAGGACGTACAGGTAAGTCCTTATGCCTGCCCGTGCCATTCTGCCGACGTACATCGTCGTGCAGCGGTCGGCAACTGGTTAAGCTATTCCATGTAAAAAGGAAAAGTGCTGCTTCCCTCAATAACAAAAAGAAAATGATGCTACATTTTTCTTCTGGTAACTGATAGAAGGCTTTTCATCACAGGTTCACAACTAAGCAGGAAGTTGCACACTGAAGATGACAGATCACATCCAACTTTATTAAAACCAGACAAATCACACTGCATCCCTACCTAGGACCACCCTTCTCTAATGTTTCATCCAATATGGGCTTGATCACAGAGATGTGATCAAGTCATTCACAACTAGTCACATGTGATACAGGGGGCAGATCCAGGGGGACATTTCTGCCTAAAGTAATTCATTATATCAGTATATTATTCTAGTGAGAAATCATATGAATTAGTTTGATTCAGATACAAAAACAAAAACTAACTAACCTATTTTAGTTGTATAAAAAAATTGGATCATTTGTAAAAAAAAAAATTAAAAATGTCATAAGCAGGTATTGGCAATAAATATCCAACTGCCAGGGGAAACTTGAGATCAGATAAGCCGCACTAGGAAATATCTGGCAAAGACTGACTTTTATAAAGAGTTACATGCTTTAATAAATTACATGCAAAGGGAAAGATAAAAAAAAAATCTAACAGTGAAAAATAAGAGAAGGCTGAAAACTGTGTGTTAATGCTGAGGTCCAGGGAACAATAGGTAGGAATTGTTAGTAAATCTGATGCACCAATGGAGTGTAAATTGTGTGTTATCTTCAGAACGTATTATTTTCTAAGAAAAGGTGTTCACTAACAGGCCTTTCACCCCCGATTAGTGGTAAAGCGCCACTATTTTTAGCAGCTCTTTTCGGCTGCTAGCGGGGCGCTTTTAACCGATGAAGGTGTTAATAGTTCGCGCAAAGCACCGCTGCCGAGGCGCTTTGGCGGCGCTGCCCATTGATTTCAGGGGCGCTCCTAAAGCTTCCCAAAGATGCTGCTTGCAGGACTTTTTTTAGCGTCCTGCCAGCGTAGCGCCCCCAGTGTGAAAGCACTCTGGCTTTCACACTGAGACTGCAGATGAGACGTTTTTCAGGCACTTTACAGGCGCTATTTTAGTGTGAGAGGGGTCTAAGTCCATGGTCTATTTAGCCCAGTGTAACCCTCCCAGCAATATTTTTCCTGCAAGGCTATTTAAAACACCTGAACATTTTCAAAAAATATGGTGATTTGGTCACACCATTTGGCTATATGGTGCTTAAGCCCACTTACTGCGTCAACGTACCCCATTATCAGTGGGTCCTACGCTATCCATAGAATGGAAGATCCGCTTCTCTGAACCATGGGAGAAATACACTCCTCTATATGGGAGAACTAAAGGACTCCTCCTATAACACAGGTGGACACTAATGAGAGGCAATGATGAGGGAGTGGGGTTCTCCAGCCCAAAGGATTTGGTCAGAATCCATACAATAGACAAAGATTTGTTTGGTACACTCTAAATGATGCATCAGAGATGGTGCAGCCATAAGACTATAAAACAGAACAAAATATTACAGTGCATACATGCAAAAAATTACATTTAACTCCTGCAAGGCTATTTAAAACACCTGAACATTTAAAAAAAATATGGGGATTTGGTCACACCATATGGCTATATGGTGCTTAAGCCTACTTACTGCAACAAAGCAGGATCTTCCATTCTATGGATAGCATAGGACCCACTGATAATGGGGTACTTTGACGCAGTAAGTGGGCTTAAGCACCATATAGCCATATGGTGTGACCAAATCCCCATATTTTTTGAAAATGTTCAGGTGTTTTAAATAGCCTTGCAGGAGTTAAATGTCATTTTTTAGATGTGTGCGTTGTAATATTTTGTCCTATTTTATGGTCTTATGGCTGCACCATCTCTAATGCATCTTTTGGGGTGTGCCCACCAAATCTTTGTTTGTCTACCAGTATGAGCAAGACATGGAGTGGACCATCTCCCAAACATGTTGGTGACAGCAGAGCTTGAAGTAATAGAGTACAAGGGACATTTTCTGATTCCCTCATACTGCCCTTTTCACTGCCCTCATTGCCACTCACAGGCATTGGCTGCAAGATGAAATGCCACATTGATTTCTTGGAGATATCTCTCCCAAGCTCAGAGCTATTTCTTTCAGTTCCTTTAGTCAAACCTGACAGGGGCTACAAAGGAACAGGGGCAATTTATTAGGGGCAAATTCTGGTAAGGAGGATACATTTTTTACCACTTTGAAACTAAAAAATGTAATGTGCTATGGGTGTAGAACTATAAAAGACAGTTAGGGGGAGCCTATAGTTCAAGCTTAAAGATGAAGATCTCTTGCGGTCCTGATTGGATGTTGGAAAAATCCAGATTAGAGTAGTGACTGCTCTGTAATTGTAAACGAATATCTTTAACGTTAATTTGGATTTGTAAACAGGTTTAGTATTTTATACAGGTGAACTGCAAGAGGCGTAATATAAGTTTTTCGAATTAATGCAATGACTACATATTGTATATTTACAACTTAATATTACAAAATAGTACATATCCAAAGGTAAAGGAAAGGGATTCTAAAGGGCACATATATGAGAGATGAGAGTACAAGCAGTCAACTGCTGCTGCTGAACCAGTGTTTTGTACTACTGAGACTTGTTTGCTGTCAAATATCTGTGATTTCACTAATAAGTACGTCTGTACATCTTTTAGGAAAAAATTTAGCATTAATTGTTAGATAAGGGTTGTGAGTTACATTTAGGGTGTTGTGATTAAATTTAAGTTAGGGGTTGATTTTTGGGATTGGGTTAAAGTGTTACTATACCCACAACAGTAGAAATCAGTCTGTATATGCAGTAAAGCATGCTTGCTATACTCACTGTGGAACCTATAGCGTTAATCCTCTGCATTGTGTATAAAGGGTTGTGATCCTGTCTCTCTGATCCTCCTCTTCTTGCACTGACTCCAGTTCCTCTCCTGGTAAAACAGAGCATTAGGGGACAAGCTGCACATGCTTGTATATATTGGTGTATATTGCTAGAGAGTTTTCTGTTTCTTTAGAGAGTGCAAGTGATCAGCACAGGGCCAATCAGCAATGTCCAGACAGAGGGTCAGAGGTCCTGTAGCCTTATAGGACAACCAGGGGAAAATAAAAACTCCTCCTACAAGCTTTAACCAGACACTGATACAAGTCACAAAACTGCTCTAGCCACTGATGAAAAAACGTATTTAGCCTTTTATAGTCACTAAAATAATTGCATTTTCATGTTCTGTGGACTGTGGGAGACCAGATACAGTGAATGCAGGGTCCTGGGTTTAGTAACACTTTAAGTTTTAGGGTTCAGTTAATGGTAAGGGTTACATTTAAAGTTTATGTAAAGGCAAAACTTTATTTTTAGTTTTGCTTAGAGTGGGAAGGCTTAAAAAATTTGCCAAGTTTTTATTGATGGCTGTGTCCCCACTGGAGAAATTCACCCCTCTATTTCTGGTGACTGTTGTCATTGAACAGAAAGTATGAGGAAATCCAAAGTTTTAGAGTTGTCACGAAAGAGATAGGAGAAGGAAATTCATCACATGAGGACATATATTCTGATGACAACTGTGTAAGAAATTTCCCCTCCCTTTGTGAAAACTTCCTCTTACTTCTGCTGTGTCTTTAAGACGGGAAGTAAAGGAAAATCTCCCTAGCAGGTAACAGACAAAAACAAAAATAAATAACCTGAGGTGTATATTGACAATATATAAATTGATAATATAACACAGCTTGTCTAGGTAAAAGTTATCTCATGCCTTGGCACTTATCAGCTTTGCTTTGAATCTTTGTATGATAGCATGAGAAAAACAATTTAATATTCAAACTAACATTTTAACATGCTCTTATGTATTGCAGATAAGTTCCATGGCTTTTAACCTGCTTCCTCATCTGACAGCATTAAACCAATGTCTACCTTTCAGGTATACGTATAGATTTGGTCATACAGTATTAATGAACAATGTTAAGGATGGGCAATGTTGAAAGGCTACCTTAATGTACTAATGCAGACAATGTGAGAGTGGATGCTTTTATTAATAAATTAAACAAATAGGACTTTTGAATCACAAGGTATTCTTTTATAAGTATTATAGGTAATAACTTTTTAGAGATCTTTGAAAAATCAATCCAAAGCTTAATCTCTGTACACCACAGCTATCCTTATATCTTTCTTCACAAATAAACTAACTACATTTTTTTACAGTTATAAAAGTGAGGATATACTGTATACTGTGATAGGAAACTAAGCAAGCAGTGACTGAAGATGGCTATAGGCAGGCTCATCAATAGCCACCAGTGCAGAGACATCTTTATGTTGCTGATTACTTTGGAATCTACTGCATAGTATCTTGGGCTAACTGGATGGAGTAGTACACACATTGTAAAAGTACTTATTTACTTCTTATCAGTTGAATACATTGGAAAACAGTGTGTGCCATAATGCATGCTTCCAAATGTTAGAAAAACTAATTTTGGGTAAAACAATAACTCTTTTCAATAAAAAGTTTGTAAACAAAAGAAAACAAATTTTGTAACCTTCCATGGTCTAATTCGAGTTATATTGCTGCATCAGGGTGGCACACCAGGAGCAGAATTATTATTCAAAGCACTGTCTTCTTATAATAGAAGGTATTTACACATCCTTACTTCCAGCACAAAATTTTAAAACAAAGAGATCAGTCTCTGCTTATGGGTAGGTGGGCAGAGTCATTTCTTTTTACCCCCTTTTATCCACGTGTGCATCAAGACCTGATGATGTATAAAACAGATATTGCCAAAATATTACAGAACCAATATTACCAATTTGCATACAGCTGTTTCAGGTTTCTTGGCCCTTACAGATGCAGGATGTGGCTTTACTAGCTCTATATTGTCATCACATTATCCCTTTACAAAATACATGCAACTGTAGACAATAGCCTCTCTTAAGCCTGATACACACTATTAGCAGGCTAAACGAAACATAACTGAAGAGCTAGGGAGGAACCGCAGTACTAACTATGTGATGTTAGTACAGCGATCTCCCCCGCTGAGTTATTATGTTCTGATAGGGGACGCTCCCCCCTCCCCCACCAGAACACCCTGGTCATTGGCTGTGCTCGCTGATCAGGTGACCCTCTTTGGTCATGCTCCTTCGACAGAAGCTGGTAAGGCCGGCTTCTGTCGGACCGGCTGCAATACACACGGGCCGAATGTTGGCCGGTTTCTATTGAATTGCCTGATACCGCCCAATATTCAGCCCGTGTGTGCTAGGCTTTACATTGAGTCACACATTTTTTGCCAAGAGCCAACTTGATCAGACACCAGGTAACCTAAGAGTATGTGACTGGGTCATTGCAGAAAATCAAGGTACCAGGAGGGAACCAAAATTGTGAATGTACATTTTATTCTTGGTCCTAAGAGAACTCAAAATGTCAGTGGTTTAAACAGTGATACCCACGGGAAGACCTTGAAAGCTGGTTAAGACAGGTATGTATGTAGAGAAGTCACACCTAAGCTTATTAGTTGTATCCATCCCTTTAGCACACTCCTATCCTAGGTAGGAGGACTGCACATACTGAGACACATATTTCTTAAATTGCTATGATAACCAGAGAAATCTGGCTACTCAAACTCACTCTTAATCGTCTCTGACCTAGCTTCCTTAATGCATAAAAAATAAATAACTTCAGACATATAACTTTGGCCTTTAAAATAAACCTGCATACTTAAACCCAGTCTGGTTTACCTCCCAAAATATTAAGACTTGTATGCCCAGTAACAGTGGATGTAACTGTTGTTTCACTGGAAGGTGGAGGTATCTTATGGAATTTAGTCCCACGTTAACTGCTGTATTTCTCATATAGATAAATGTGCACATATGATTGGAAAGCTTCCTACTTTAGCTGATGGTCATAGCATACCTTGTGGAACATGCAGTATATGCTAGGATAAAATATCAAGCAAGAATGTGCATGCACTTATGCACTGCAACGCATCAGACATGCCTGAAGGAGACCTCAAATTTCTCCAGCATTTATACAGAATTCAAATTTTGGTAAATTTTTTGTATATACTGTTTAAAATAAACATGTAATAAGAAAATATGATTGCTGTCCTTATGACACTGCTAGTTGCCTGGCTGAAATTTCCTTAACCTCTGGCTTATAAATACTGAAAAGTCTATATATTGCAATTAAGAACACACAAAGCTCTTCTCTTTGTTATTTATTTGGGTTTTTGGTAGATGCCACTAGATTGAATTACACGCCAGCTTGTTGCACCCCTTTGGGACTCAGCCCAAGAGTTCCAGTCTTTCAATGTGCTCTAAACAAGGAACTACAAGGAAATCGTGAAGATGAAGTCACCCTACTAAATATTGAGAAAGAAAACCTATGGTGGGTGGGTAACACCCAGGAATGCAGGGGAAGGTCTCATCTGGAGTGAACAGCAATATAAGCAGTGGGTGACTCAGCCCATTGCTGTCCACCCATAACCTGAAATGTCAGGTTTTTGGAAAACTCACTTTAAATATACTATGTTTTGTTTCAGTGTACAAGATTTTACCACTTGTTTGGAAAAAGAAGTGCCTTGTCCAAGCTACTCAATGGAGTCCATGTTCCAAAACATGTGGCATGGGGATCTCTATCAGAGTTACCAACGAAAACAGCAAATGTGCAATGACAAAAGAAAAAAGACTATGCTACCTACGACCATGTAATAGTACTCTTCTCAATGCTATAAAGGTAAGCATGTATGAATTTCCTTTTTAGGTCATCAATGTACTTTTTTTTAACTATGTAATAGGTATTTTAAATTCAAACCATTGGAATACTTTTGTGGAGATTTGTTAGTTATACCATAATAGATATTCCAGAACTCAACTTGGCTGCTAGGTTCACTTCTCACCAGGACCCAGTCTGTATGGAATTTCTACATTCACCCTTTACTTGGATTCGTTTCTTATAATTTCTCAAATCTCTTCTGAAAACATAAATACATGTTTTCAATTTGCTTGGATTCTGATTAAATTAGCCCTAGAGTATGTACACATGCTTCTATGATTGTGGTAGCGATATTGGAATGCAAGTGCCTCTGTGGCAGGAGTTGAGGTAAATGGTTCCATGAATTCTCTAAAGCTCTGTTTGTTGGTGCTAAATAAATAAAAAAGGGTTACATTTTACATGGGTAACAAAGGAAATTCAATAGTATCCAAAATGTATAAGTGCCAGGGATCCAGACTTGATCATCTTCCAGCTAACCAGTACAGTGAAATATGGTATTTAAATATGTACTGTATAAAAAGTTAACAAACCTGCCCATTTGTGGCTAGTTTTACAGTAGATACATGAGAAGGTTACAACTAACAAATTTGAAAATAGACACGCTGTCTACCTATTTTGGTATGTTTGTCTAATAATAAAGTGGATGTCACATCAATAGAACACCATATAGGTTGCCGGAATGACATTGCTAATGAACATAATTGGCTTACTGAAGTCCCATCATCTTTTATTTCAATATCATGCAAGCTAAGGCGATATTGTAATAAATCAGAGAGAGCTTATCTCTTTCTGCCTCTGCAGGTGGATGTATTAATACTACAGTATTCAGGCTAAACTGAAATATCCTCATCTGTTTAGTTATAGGGATGGCCGGGAATATGCATGCCATGTCATCCTATAAAACACAGGAAAACTGGGACTGGAAAAGGAAAGAGTAGTGAAGTGTATTTAGCCCCAGAGACCAAAAATGTAATAAATTGCAGCTTTACATTCCTTATACATTATATGCTGGCTGCATTTGTTTATTTCTAGTCGTTTTCCCTTCATATGGTGATCCTGTGAGTAATACAGATTCTGTACCAAGGTTAAAATTCACTGTATTGTAATTATGGAACAGCAGCATTTTCACCCTGGAACAAGAAGTGTCTTAGGACGACAGATTACCTACAACTCTATAATATGGGGGGGGGGGGGGTTGTTCTATAGTCCACAGTAAGAGACTAAACTGATAGTCTCTTTCTGTGGACTATAGCAGAGACAGAGCGAACAGGAAGATTTCTGGTGGGATCAACAGGCATAACAAATCGATTTCAATGGTATATTTAACAGACCAAATTAGAGAAGTTATTGTAATGCCGTGTACACACGAGAGGACTTTTGATGGACTGAACTCTGAAGGACTTTTTGACGGACTTTCGACGGAGTTCCGACGCAACGGACTTGCCTACACACGATCACACCAAAGTCCGACTGATTCGAACGTGATGACGTACGACCGGACTAGAATAGGGAAGTTCATAGCCAGTAGCCAATAGCTGCCCTTGCGTCCCTTTTTGTCTGTTGTCCGACTAGCATACAGACGAAGGGATTTTTCAAACAGACTCGAGTCCGTCGGAAAGATTTGAAACATGTTCTATTTCCAAAGTCCGTCTGATTTTTTGACAGCAAAGGTCCGATGAAGCCCACACACAATCGAATTGTCTGGCGGATTCGTTCCGTTGGACCTTTGCTGTCGAAAAGTTCGCTCGTGTGTACGCGGCATTAGGGTTCACATAAGATTTAAGACTTAGGGTTAAAAAAACAGCAAGACAAGTCAAAGAGTAAAAGAAGCTGTTACCAAAGAAATCTTCAGGAAGAGGTGAATGTGGATGCTTTGGGGTCAGGAAGCAGGGAGAAAGTGAAGTTACTGCATTATAATTAACCACTTAAGCTCTGGAACGCCCCACCCTCCTAATGACCAGGCCATTTTTTGCTATTTAGCAATGCGCCAATTTAACTGGCAATTGGGCTGTCATGCACTGCTGTACACAAATTAAATTTATATTATTATTATTATTATACAGGATTTATATAGCGCCGACAGTTTACGCAGCGCTTTACAACATTAGGGCAGACAGTACAGTAACAATACAATTCAATACAGGAGGAATCAGAGGGCCCTGCTTGTAAGAGCTTACAATCTAGGTAGTATTTATATCATTTTTTTTCACACAAATATAACTTTCTGTTGGTGGGAAGTGATCACCACTGGTTTTTTCATTTTATAAACGAAAAAAGACCAAACATTTTTGAAAACCCCAATATCAAGTTTCTTCATAAATTTAAGCCAAAATGTATTCTGCTACATGTCTTTTGTAAAAAAAAAAAAAAAAAATCCCAATAAGTGTATATCGATTGCTATGCCTGAAAGTTATAGTGTCTACAAACTATGGTATGTATCGCAGTGCTGTATTTTGGCCTAGGCCAACAAGGCCCAGGCCTAGGGCGGCACTGTGCGGGGGGGGCCGCAAAAAGCCCCCCTCCGAAAACAGCAGCGGCGCCCTCTTCCCGACTCCCGCACAGCAGGGCCACCATCTGGGGAGTACAGCTTATCAGTGCCGTGGCGTCCCGGGTGCGGAGGGGGCTAGAAAGTAGTTTAAGAGCCGTCAAGCCGCCCCTCCGTAAATCTGTGATTCTGTCTCTGATTTGCCCTCTGCTGTGGCCAATCATGGGGAGGAAAACAGCGGTCAGGAAGCTGGGCGGCGGCACGGTGAAACCAATTAGAGCCGCTCTCTCTCTCTCCTCCCTTCGGCTGACAGAAAGGGGAGGGGGGGGCGAGCGGGGGAGTTCTCTGGCAAATTGAGCAGCAGATCTGTGACAGGGAGAGGAGAGATGCGGGCTGTCTGTATCTCCCCCGCTCGCCCCCCCTCCCCTTTCTGTCAGCCGAAGGGAGAAGAGAGAGAGAGCGGCTCTAATTGGTTTCACCGTGCCGCCTACAGCCCCCAGCATGCATGCACTCTGCTGTGGAGGAGAAAAAGAGAGTACTGTGCTGGGGGAAGCCAGAGAGAGAGCCACGCTGTACCCCTGTACCACCAGAGCCACGCTGTACCCGCACCACCAGAGCCACGCTGTACCCGCACCACCAGAGCCACACTGTACCCACACCACCAGAAAGCCACGCTGTACCCGCACCACCAGAGAGCCACGCTGTACCCGCACCACCAGAGAGCCACGCTGTACCCGCACCACCAGAGAGCCACGCTGTACCCGCACCACCAGAGAGCCACGCTGTACCCGCACCACCAGGGAGGAACGCTGTACCCACACCACCAGAGAGCCACGCTGTACCCACACCACCAGAGAGCCACGCTGTACCCGCACCACCAGAGAGCCACGCTGTACCCGCACCACTAGAGAGCCACGCTGTACCCGCACCACCAGAGAGCCATGCTATACCCACACCACCAGAGAGCCACGCTGTACCCGCACCACCAGAGAGCCACACTGTACCCGCACCACCAGAGAGAGAGCCACGCTGTACCTGCACCACCAGAGGGGGATAAAGATAAAGCCACTGCCAGGGTACAGACATGCTACACTACTGACCAGAGTCAGCCTGGGCAACCCAGAGTGAGCGAACGTCCAGCAGGAGGGATCACTGTTGCAGTTTCACTGGGCCTGGTAAGAGAGCCTGTTGGCCATTATCCATTACTGTTCCCAGGGACTGAGCCATTAGGAAGTGCCTAACCTGATATCCTCTAGGCCTTATTGACCGCCACAATGAGCTCCAACGCTGGGCCTCCAGTCAAAAAATTAAGGGGGGATGACACAATTTTTACAGCTCCAGGTGACACCAAACCTAGTGACGCCACTGTCCCGGAGCCCACAACAAGTTCCGGCACTGAGCTTCGGTAACTGGCCATACAGGGTGCGCTAGCGTGGGCACCCAGGACATCTGCTGCCTGGGGTCCCACAAGCCGCGATCGGCTTTCCATAGCAGCCGCCACCTCTCTCCCCACTGTCAGTCACACACACTCCCCAGCTCCTCCTCCTTCTTGGCTCCAATGTTCTAGTGTACACAGCCAGGAGGAGAAGGAGCCACAGAGGAGGGACACGACTTCAGTGCATGAGCCGCGCTGCTGCTCTGAGGTCTGTGTATAGTTTACAGTGGAGGGGGACACAGTAACTGGGAACGGGGCAGATAACAGATTCCCACATGGATGAGAGGAGGGGGGGTAAGGGGATATGTGCTGGCTGCTTTGGGAGGGGAGAGGATATGTGCTAGTGGGGGGGGAGGTCTGATCCTCCCCTCCCAAAGCAATTAGCACATATCCCCTTACCCCCCAAAAGAAAAGATGCCGCATGCCTCTCTGTCCTCCTCCTGTGGTGTCCCTCTGTCCTCTTCCCGCGGCGTCCCTCTGTCCTCCTCCAATGAAGATGACAGGGCGGATCTTAAAAAGGGGTGTGGCCTTGACAGGAAGGGGTGGGTCATATTTAAATTAGTTGGTGCACAAGCTTAGTCAGGCCTAGGGCAGCACAAAACCTAAATACACCACTGATGTATCGTGGAATTTTTTTTTATACTACTAATGACTGTGATCAGTGACTTTTAGTGGGACTGTGATAATGCGGTGGAAAATCTGACACTAACTGACACTGGGTGGGAACTGAGTAACCAACACTGACATCACCAGTGACACTAATAGAGTGATCAGTGATAATACTATACACCAGTGGTCATCAACCCTGTCCTCAGGGCCCACTAACAGGCCAAGTTTGCAAGATAACTGAAATACATCACAGATGATATCATTTGCTGCTCGGTAATTGCAGTATTCTAGTCTGCATCTCCCCAAGGTAATACATAAAACCTGGCCTGTTAGTGGGCCCTGAGGACAGGAGTTGATGACCACTGCTATACACTGTTACTTTACTAACGCCATCTAGTTAACATCTAGGGGCAATCAAAGGGTTAACTGTGTGCCTAACAATGTGTAATATGTGCTGCTTTTACTAATAGATGTGGCTGCGTTTTCTTCCTGCTTTGCAAGGAGAAAACATAGTCACATTGTTCCTCCATGTACAGAGCCCTGTGTGACTCACTAAGCCGATCAGCAGGCACTGGCCCTAAATCATTGGCCGGGACCTGCTAACCGACTTGTGCTGTAGCAAATGACAGCACAGGCAGGGTGGCAGGTGCGCACCACCTACCCGTTAATGCTGGATCACGTATACAATCCAGCACAACGGGGCCGCCCTGCTGCAGAAAAACGGCAGTCTGCAATTGGTTAAAACAACACAAAATAAGATATTGAACACATTCCACATGCTGAATGGTCCCCAAATGCTTTAAATTTCATACTTTTTTTCTTGTACTGTATATTGAAAAAAGTCCGCTTTGAGATGGTCGCAAAGGTGCTAAAGTTATTGGACAGTCTGCCGGATTTATCCAAACACATCTGTGGCTGTAAATTACATATCAAAACGGACACCTTATGTCTGTCAGAAAATCACTCAGTTGTTCATCTCACTGAACGCATACAGATTTCAGTACTTATCCAAGCTGCACACGGACATAAGAATTTACTGATGTTTTTGCCCAGGATCTTGTTAGAAAAAGATCCTGAGTAAAATTATTCGCAAAGACCTTGCGTAAATGCACGTGAAGGAGCGTAAAGGCATGTAAGCGTAAACAAGAGTAAAATTCTTCTCTGTCAGTATTGCAATATATGCATAAATATGCCTATAAACGTGTATAGGTGTGTAAACACAAGTATGCATGTAAGTTAATGTACTGAAATGTAAAATTTTCTATTTTTTTTTTACAGCTCTGTATTCACCAGTCTATAGCCTCATACACACGATCAGACTTTGTACAAACTTTCCTGTGGATTTTTGTACAAAGGACGTTGGCCATAAACTTGTATTGCAGTCACACGGCAGGACTTTTTCAGCCAACTTTCACCAAATCACGTGGTTTTTCAGGTCTTTACTGCCTCCCTTTGGTCAACTTTTGTATTGTTGTCTAATATTGTGTCAATCTCGCTGCTTTTATCTGCGAGATTGACACCTTGCGAGCCGGGTTCACACTGTTGCGGGGATCCGACTTGGATCCCCGCCAATACCAGGCACTGTGTTTGGTATGAATCCTGAGGGGGAACTCCACACCAAATTTTAAATAAAAAACCGGCATGGGTTCCCCTCCAGGGGCATACTAGGCCCTTAGGTCTAGTATGGATTTTAAGGGGAACCCCCTACGCCGAAAAAACGGCGTGGGGTTCCCCCCCAAATACATACCAGACCCTTATCCGAGCACACAGCCCGGCCGGTCAGGAAAAAGGGTGGGGACGAGCGAACGCCCCCCCCGAACCGTAACAGGCTGCGTGCCCTCAACATGGGGGATGGGTGCTTTGGGGAAGGGGGGCGTTCTGCGGCCACCCCACCCCAAAGCACCTTGTCCCCATATTGATGAGGACAAGGGCCTCTTCCCGACAACCCTGGCCGTTGGTTGTCAGGGTCTGCGGGCGGAGGGCTTATTGGAATCCGGGAGCCCCCTTTAATAAGGGGGCCCCCAGATCCCGGCCCCCCCACCTTATGGGAATGAGTATGGGGTACATTATACCACTACTCATTCACCTGGGGAAAAAAGTGTCAATAAAAAAACACTAGACAGGTTTTTAAAGTAATTTATTAGGCAGCTCCGGGGGTCTTCTTCCGACTTTGGGGGTCTTTTTCCAACTTCTCCGCTCTCTCTGGCCTCTTCTCCAGGTGTCCGGTTCTTCTCCCGCTTTCCGGTTCTTCTGCCGAGTTCCTCCGCTATCTTCTGCTCTTTTGCCGCTCTTTTGCTAGCGGTGGCCTGGTCTTCTTCGTCATCTTCTTCCCCCTTCTCTTCTTCCAATGTTAACAGGACGCTCTCTCCCGCTGTAATGCCATGTGCGAGGTGCGCAACGATTTATATAGGCATGGGGCGTGGTCACCGGGTGATGTCACCTGGTGACCCCGCCCCTTATGGCGTCACAGTCCCATCATGCCCCGGGGCTGTGACATCATAAGGGGCGGGGTTACAGTACCCAGTCGCCGAGAACCAGCGTGATGGGATCGCGCTGGAAACATTCTCGTGGGCAGGTACTGTCGTTTGTACAAAAGTCCGATGGTCTTGTGTACACACGATTGGACTTTGTTCCATCGGACTTTTGTTGCCAGAAAGTTTGTCCGTTCGCACAGCCAACAAAAGCCTGATGAAAACTGAAAAAAGTTTGTCCGATGGAGCGTACACACAGTCGGATGTTGCCTTAAAACAGCTAATTTGCATGTTTGTTGTCAAAAAGTCCGATCATGTGTACGGGCCTTATTACTGATCTTTACCTGATCTTCACCATGTCTGGTGCCAAGGGCGCCCTGCGGCCCCCCCACCCCAAAGCACCTTGTCCCCATATTGATGAGGACAAGGGCCTCTTCCCGACAACCCTGGCCGTTGGTTGTCAGGGTCTGCGGGCGGAGGGCTTATTGGAATCCAGGAGCCCCCTTTAATAAGGGGGCCCCCAGATCCCGGCCCCCCACCTTATGTGAATGAGTATGGGGTACATTGTACCCCTACTCATTCACCTGGGGAAAAAAAGTGTCAATAAAAAAACACTAGACAGGTTTTTAAAGTAATTTATTAGGCAGCTCCGGTGGTCTTCTTCCGACTTTGGGGGCCTTTTTCCGACTTCTCCGCTCTCTCTGGCCTCTTCTCCAGGTGTCCGGTTCTTCTCCTGCTCTCCGGCCTCTTCTCCAGGTGTCCGGTTCTTCTCCCGCTCTCCGGCCTCTTCTCCAGGTGTCCGGTTCTTCTCCCGCTCTCCGGTTTTTCTGCCGAGTTCCTCCGCTATCTTCTGCTCTTTTGCTGCTCTTTTGCTAGCGGTGGCCTGGTCTTCTTCGTCATCTTGTTCCCCCTTCTCTTCTTCCGATGTTGACATGACGCTCTCTCGCGCTGTAATGCCATGTGCGAGGTGCACAACGATTTATATAGGCATGGGGCGTGGTCACCGGGTGATGTCACCTGGTGACCCCCGCCCCCTATGGCGTCACAGTCCCATCATGCCCCGGGGCTGTGACATCATAAGGGGCTGGGTTACAGTACCCTGTCGCCGAGAATCAGCGTGATGGGATCGCACTGGAAACATTCTCGCAGGCAGGTACTATCGTTTGTACAAAAGTCCGATGGTCATGTGTACACACGATTGGACTTTGTTCCATCAGACTTTTGTTGCCAGAAAGTTTGTCCGTTCGCAAAGCCAACAAAAGCCTCATGAAAACCGAAAAAAGTTTGTCCGATGGAGCGTACACACGGTCGGATGTTGCCTTAAAACTGCTAATTTGCATGTTTGTTGTCAAAAAGTCCGATCATGTGTACGGGCCTTATTACTGATCTTTACAAAGATGTTTTATATGTTTTTTTGGTGAGGCAGTTGGTTACATAGTAATTAAAGCAGAGCTCCAGCTGCTGACTTTTAAGATTAGGATACTTACCTGTCCAGGGATCCCGCGTACTTCTGCCGCCGCCATTCCTTGTAAGGGAAGCTGGCAGTGAAGCCTTGCGGCTTCAGTCGGTTCCCTATTGCGCATGCATAAAGCGCACTGCACTTTCTGAATGGCCCGGCGGCAGTGGAAGGAGAAGGGGGCCGAACTTCTCGGGGGGGGGGGGGTCCTCGCCGTGTTTTTGACAGGTACCCGCTCCCCCCTCCCCCCCTCCCCTAAAAGGTGCCAAATATGGCAACAGATGGGGGGGAGGAAGCAAACAAGCAAAGGAAGCAAATGACAGATGCAGAAAATAAAAATAATGTTTTGTGTGTATTACTTTACAGATCCCAAAAGGAAAAACGTGTCAAGCTACATTTCAAGAACCTCAACCTGTTAAATTGACGTTATCAGAGTGTTCAACAGGACGGAGCTATAGACCTACTTATTGTGGTGTGTGTACAGATCGAAGATGCTGTATCCCCAACAAGTCTAAAATGATAACAGTCCAATTCCACTGTCAAAATGAAGGTTCCTTCAGATGGAAAATGATGTGGATCACATCTTGTGTTTGTCAGAAGACTTGTATTAACCCAGGAGACATATTTGCTCATCTTAAAATTTTGTGAGTGGTAGTTTAGCGGTTTGGTTACAAAATGGTAATACTACAGTCACACTTTACACTGAAGCCATAATCTAAAAATTATCAGGAAATATACGATAAACTAAGCACCTAAGGCCCCTTTCACACGGGCTGTCTGATAAGGTCCACCTGTCAGTTTTTCAGGCAGAACAGATCGGCCCATCCATTCATCCCTATGGAGCAGCGGATGTTAGCTGACACCTGATTCTATCTGATTCGTTCCTGTCCGCCAAATCCAAACAGATGGTGGTCCTAGATTCCATCTATCTGGCAGATAGGATGAAAACGGACAGGCGGTCCGTTTTCATCCGATCTCCCCAAAGAGGAGAGTGGGACTCTGACAGGTCTATCTCTGCACAGTGAGCAGAGATGGACCTGTCATCTGCCTGCTCAGATGATCTCTGCTGAGCAAGCATAGTCCATCAAACATCTGCCCCATGTGAAAGGGGCCTAAAGCTGATCACTTTCAGAAACAAATGCTAAAACACAGGAGAATATACTGTGTGTGTGTTATATATATATATATATATATATATATATATATATATATATATATATATATATACACACCCCTTGGCTTTTTACATATTTTGTTACATTACAGCCTTTAGTTCAATGTTTTTTTAATCTGAATTATATGTGATGGATCAGAATACAATAGTCTAATACCCTGTACACACGGTCGGATTTTCCGACGGAAAATGTGTGATAGGACCTTGTTGTCGGAAATTCCGACCGTGTGTAGGCTCCATCACACATTTTCCATCGGATTTTCCGACACACAAAGTTTGAGAGCAGGATATAAAATTTTCCGACAACAAAATCCGTTGTCGGAAATTCCGATCGTGTGTACACAAATCCGATGGACAAAGTGCCACGCATGCTCAGAATACCGCCCCGTTTATAGTCCCGACGTACATGTTTTACGTCACCGCGTTCAGAATGATCGGATTTTCTGACAACTTTGTGTGACCGTGTGTATGCAAGACAAGTTTGAGCCAACATCCGTCAGAAAAAATCCTAGGATTTTGTTGTCGGAATGTCCGAACAAAGTCCGACCGTGTGTATGGGGCATTAGTTGGTGAAGTAAAATTAGAAAAATATATACATAAAACTATTTTTCAGAAATAAAAAAATGATAATTGGCATGTGCATATGTATCCACCCCCTTTGTTATGAAGCCCATAAAAAGCTCTGGTGCAAACAATTACCTTCAGAAGTCACATAATTAGTGAAATGATGTCCACCTGTGTGCAATCTAAGTGTCACATGATCTGTCATTACATATACACACCTTTTTGAAAGGCCCCAGAGGCTGCAATACCTAAGCAAGAGGCACCACTAACCAAACACTGCCATGAAGACCAGGGAACTCTCCAAACAAGTAAGGGACAATGTTGTTGAGATGTACAAGTCAGGGTTAGGTTATAAAAAAATATCAAAATCTTTGATGATCCCTAGGAGCACCATCAAATCTATCATAACCAAATGGAAAGAACATGGCACAACAGCAAACCTGCCAAGAGACAGCCATACACGAAAACACATGGACCGAGCAAGGAGGGCATTAATCAGAGAGGCTGCACAGAGACCCAAGGTAACCCAATAGGAGCTGCAGAGTTCCACAGCAGAGACTGGAGTATTTGTAAATAGAACGACAATAAGCCGTACGCTCCATAGAGTTGGGCTTTATGGCAGAGTGGCCAAGAGGAAAGCCATTACTTTCAGCAAAAAACAAAATGGCACGTTTTGAGTTTGCGAAAAGGCATGTGGGAGACTCCCAAAATGTATGGAGGAAGGTGCTCTGTTCTAATGAGACTAAAATTGAACTTTTTGGCCATCAAAGAAAACGCTATGTCTGGTGCAAACCCAACACATCACCCAAAGAACCATCCCCACAGCGAAACATGATGGTGGCAGCATCATGCTGTGGGGATGTTTTTTGGCAGTCGGGACTGGGAAACTGGTCAGAGTTGAGGGAAAGGTGGATAGTGCTAAATACAGGGATATTCTTGAGCAAAACCCGTACCACTTTGTGTGTGATTTGAGGCTAAGACGGAGGTTCACCTTCCAGCAGGACAATGACCCCAAACACACTGCTAAAGTAACACTTGAGTGGTTTAAGGGGAAACATGTAAATGTGTTGGAATGGCCTAGTCAAAGCCCAGACCTCAATCTCAATTCAATAGAAAATCTATGGTCAGACTTAAAGATTGCTGTTTACAAGCGCAAACCATCCAACTTGAATGAGCTGGAGCAGTTTTGGAAGGAGGAATGGGCAAAAATCCCAGTGGTAAGATGTGCCAAGCTCATAGAGACTTATCCAAAGCGACTTGGAGCAGTAATAACCGCAAAAGGTGGCTCTACAAAGTATTGACTTTAGGGGGGTGAATAGTTCTGCACATTGACGTTTTCTGTTATTTTGTCCTATTTGTTGTTTGCTTCACAATGTAAAAAAAACATCTTCAAAGTTGTGGGCATGTTTTGTAAATTAAATGATGCAAATCCTCAATCTATGTTAATTCCAGGTTGTGAGGCAACAAAACATGCCAAGGGGGGTGAATACTTTTGTATATATATATTTATATATATACACACACACACATTCATATACAGTATATGTATATACTGTATTAGAATGTACAGTGCCTTGAAAAAGTATTCATACCCCTCAAAATTTTCCACATTTTGTCTTGTTACAACCAAAAACATAAATGTATCTTATTGGGATTTTATGCAATAGACCAACACAAAGTGGCACATAACTGTGAAGTGGAAGGGAAATGATAAACGGTTTTCAACATTTTCTACAAATAAAGGTTTTAAAAAGTGTGGCATGCATTTGTATTCAGTCCCCCTGAGTCAATACTTTATAGAACCACCTTTCACTGCAATTACAGATGCAAGTCTTTTTTTGGGGATGTTTCTACCAGCTTTGCACATCTAGAGAGTGACATTTTTGCCCATTCTTCTTTGCAAAATTGCTCAAGCTCTGTCAGATTGGATGGAGAGCGTCTGTGAACAGCAATTTTCAAGCCTTGCCACAGATTCTAAATTATATTTAGGTCTGGACTTTGACTGATCCATTCCAACACATGTACTAAACTAGAACAAAATCGAGTGGGACTTTACATGTACCTTGTAGGGTCTAATAAATGCACAAACTAAGGAGATTTTAAAAGAAAAAGTATACAAAAAAACTACTCTACACATACAAGTAGTTAGGTTAAAAAAAATTGAAGACAGAACTGATTAAAATCACAGTTACTGTTAGGTTGTCCAGGATGTTGTTGACCTGTCTGAGAAATCTGAAGATACGGCCTACACGTTTCGCAGGGTGACCCGCTTCATCAGGGCCTCAGAATATAGTACAAATTATACATATACTGTAATGATACACAAACATATTATTAGTCTACCCCCCCTTCCCTCTCATTTTCTCCCCTTTTCCCTCTCCCCTCCCCCAATTTCTGTAGACATTTTAAAATTCAGCCTCCTTCTTAGATATAGTTGATAATTTCATCTTGACTATCCAAACTGCCATCGATATATAGAAATACCCGCCCCTGATGTGAGGATGCAAAGCTAATCCCCACTGGCTCCCCAGGCTAAACCTCCATCAAATCGGACGCTAATATTTTACAAGTGAAGTTCCCAATATTCACTTACAATCTCTTATGCCTATTATGTGTTCCAAATTTAAATATTGTTTATAATATCGTTCATATGTGTACGTTGCCCTATTAATCTGTCCTCTTCCTCTTTCCCTCCCTCCCCATGGTTTGTCGCAGTGCATGTAATAGGCTCCATTATGATCCAGTGGGTAGACTTCTCAAATTATTAAACCTTAAAGCGGAGGTTTGCTGAAAAAAAAATATTAAAAGCCAGCAACTACAAATACTGCAGCTGATGACTTTTAATATATGGACACTTACCTGTCCAGGGAGCCCGCAATGTCGGCAGCAATGTCGGCAGCCGAAGCCGATCCGTCCTTCGGCTCTCGGCTGCTGACGCTGCCATCCTCGGTAAGGGAATAAGGAAGTGAAGCCGTGCGGCTTCACTTCCTGGTTCCCTACTGCGCATGCTCGAGCCACGCTGCGCGTCCTCACAGGTCCCTGCTGTATTCTGTGCCTCACAGAATACAGCGGGGGAGGACGGGGTAGGCGGCGGAAGTGGCATAGGTCACCGCGGTGATCTATAACAGGAAGTGGGAGCAAATATCTGTATTAGATAGGTATCTGCTCTCTCCTCCCCCCTGAAAGGTGCCAAATGTGACACCGGAGGAGCGGAGGAATCCAAAAAGTGGAAGTTCCATTTTTGGGTGGAACTCCACTTTAATTAAAAGGAAATGTGATAATATTAGTCAACACTGTTGCAATAATAAATTTAAACTTTTTCAACCTTCATAAGAATTTGCTGTTAATAACATGTTTGTGTATCATTACAGTATATGTATAATTTGTATGATAAGCCGAGGCACTGATGAAGTGGGTCACCCCTCAAAACGCATAGGCCAACTCTTTGGATTTCTCAGCCAGGACAACAACATCCTGGACAACCTAACTAACTGTGATTTTAACCAGTTTTGTCCTTAATTTTTTTAACCTAACTACTTGTATGTGTAGAATAAATTTCCCACTCGATTTGTTCTAGTTTGGTATATGTTTTCTATGGGATGGTACCTTTGCAGGATCATAATTATCTCACACTCATCCCCCACATCTTTCTACCATTCTAACACATGAATATGCTTTGATCCAGACCATTCCATTGTAGTTCTGGCTGTATGTTTAGGGCCGTTGTCCTGTTTTGCAGTGTTTTGCAGACTCTAACAGGTTTTCTTCTAAGATTGCCCTGTATTTGGCTCCATCTATCTTCCCATAAACTCTGACCAGCTTCTGCTGAAGAAAAGCATCCCCACAACATGATGCTGCTACCACCATGTTTCACGGTGGGGGTGGTGTGTTCAGGTTGATGTGCAGTGTTAGTTTTCCACCACACTTACCGTATATACTCGAGTATAAGTTGAGTTTTTCAGCACATTTTTTTGCTGGAGTTCCTAGCACCAAATGGCCTGAGATACGGGGCCCCAAAATCGGTTCGGAAAATGTCATTCTCTGCTGCAGAAAAGTGCTTGACATTTTCCAAACTGAGTTTGGGGCCCCGTATCTCAGGGCCACTTGGTGCTAGGAACCTCAAATTTGGTGTGCAAACCCAGTGGAACTGGTACCATAACATATCCAAAGCTGGGGTTCCTAGCACCAAGTGACCCTGAGATACGGGGCCCCAAAATCGGTTCGGAAAATGTCATTCTCTGCTGCAGAAATGTGCTTGACATTTTCTGAACTGATTTTGGGGGCCCTGTATCTCGGGGCCACTTGGTGCTAGAAATCCCAGCTTTGGATATTTTATGGTGCTAGTTCCACTGGGTTTGCACACCAAATTTGGGGTTCATAGCACTAAGTGGCCCCAAGATACGGGGCCCCAAATTCAGTCAACTGTGTCCATCTGCAGCAATGTCATTTTGGGACACTTTGGGTTCAGAGACCCCAAATTTTGGCTGCAGCTAGGGGGCATCTAGGAACACTTAACTACCGAGTTTGAAGTTTGGGGGACCTATGGCTGCAAATGGGCACAGTGAGGCATGCAAATTGGCACAGTGAGGCATGCAAATGGGCACAGTGAGGCTGCAAATGGGCATTGTTGACCCTCTTTTCCACTGACAGTAGCTGTGCATTTCTCACCCTCGTCTTATACTCGGGTCAATAAGTTTTTCCCATTTTTTTTGTGGTAAATTAGGGCCTCGACTTATACTCGAGTATATACGGGTAAATGTCCATTTATGAAGCAGTGGAAAATATTCACTGCTCCATTCTCCGGCATTCACAGGGGAGATCTCTCTCCTCTGAGTGCCAGTGTACAGTGTTCTGCTTTTAGGCCAAAAATTTCAATTTTGGTCTCATATGACCAGAGCACCTTTTTCCATGTTTGCTGTGTCCTCCACATGGCTTCTCGCAAACTGCAAACGGGACTTCTTTCAACAATGGCTTTCTTCTTGCCACTCTTCCATAAAAGGTCAGATTTGTGGAGTGCATGACTAATAGTTGTCCTGTGGATTCTCCCACCTGAGCTGTGGATCTCTGCAGCTCCTCCAGAGTTACCATGGGCCTCTTGGTGCTTCTCTGATTAATGCTCTCTTTGCCCGGCCTGTCAGTTTAGGTGGACGGCTATGTCTTGGTAGGTTTGCAGTTGTGCCATACTCTTTCCATTTTCGGATGAAGGATTGAACAGTGCTCTGTGAGATGTTCAAAGCTTGGGTTTTTATTATAATCTAACGCTGCTTTAAAATTCTCCACAACTTTATCCCTGACCTGTCTGTTGTGTTCCTTGGCCTTCATGATTCTGTTTGTTCACTAAGGTTCTCTAACAAACCTCTAAGGGCTTCACAGAACAGCTGAATTTATACTGAGAATAGATTACACACAGGTGGACTCTATTTACTAATTAGGTGACTTCTGAAGGTAACTGGTTCCGCTAGATTTTAGTTAGGGGTATCAAAGTAAAGGGGGCTGAATACAAATACAGATATATTTATTTGTAAAACATTTTGAAAACCATTTATAATTTTCCTTCCACTATACAATTATGTGCCACTTTGTGTTGGTCTATCACATAAAATTCTAATAATATACATATGTTTTTGGCTTCAGGAGTTTTTTTCCTACAGCCAGTAAACTCCCCAGCATGTTATTCTATGTGTCCATGCACATATACACTCAGAAGTTTTTGGCAGGGCCATTTTCTGGCTGGAAAAAAACCCCAGTACTAGTGGGTGTGAACAGGAGTTTTTCAGCTGTAAAAACGCTCAAACTCTGAAAAACGTGGCTCTTCTGTGTGCAAAAAACTCACGTTTTTAACGCAGCATTCTACAGCTCAAGTTATTGATATTTTTATAACGTCCAGTATGCATGAGGCCATATAGACAAAAAAAAATAAATATATATATATATATATATATATATATATATATATATATATATATATATATATACACACACACACACACCACACACATATACATAGTACATATTATAACCCACTAATGTCACAAGTAATAGAGAATCCGTATTTTAAAAATATAAGTTGAATAGCCACAACCTCTTCTCAGATATTAGCTACTCTGAGGCTTTAATGATCAGGGTTTGCATCTGGTCCCCATCTGTTCCCTAGATATCCTGCTTTTGTATACTGAAGGTCAGAGTTCACTGATGTAAAATTACAAAGTCACACTCTTTCACCCAAGCAGTATGAAAAATAACAGCCAAAATTATTAGGAGCAGGAAGGCTTCAACACCAGTAGTACTATTTTCAGCTGTATAGTCTTTAGTGAGCTGCTGTGATTCCTTAAAAACATTTCCTAAATCCCTTTTACTGAGTTTTGACTGAAAAAAGGAATATATTTTCTGTCCACTTGGTGGAAAACCCCTATAATCACATATTATCCTATACAGACCCCTGAGGAATACAACTGTTCGAAATGCTTTGGGTTGATCCATATGAATGTCATTTTAAAGCAAGACATATTGATAATTAATGCAACACGTGGGGAAAATAGTAATTCCCCACATAGTGCCTATAAAGTCCCAGCCCCATGTATACGTTTTGAAGTCAATTGTAATGCTGTGGTAAGTCTTTGTGGATATCCCAAAACCAGTCCTTCGTACGTTTTTAAAAACAAAAAGTTTATGAGGCCAGGCTACCATAATTGTAAAAAAATAAGCATTACATTTGATCTAAAACATATCCTCCTGTCAAAAATCTAGGCAAATGTATTTTTTTTTTCTTACTGTACTAAAAGGTTGTGTATCCTCCCAGTACTTGGGATACATGTAAGCTGTACAGTTAACTTGAAATTTAGTTGAGAGCAGTGGGCGCAGACACATTGGGGTTTATTTACTTTACTGTGCACTACAAGTGCACTTGAAGTGCAGTCACTGTAGATCTGAGGGAGAAATGCAAGGAAAAAAAAAAAAAAAACAGTATTTTTGCTTGCACATAATTGGATGATATAAATCAGCAGAGCTTCCCCTCAGATCTACAGTGACTGCACTTCCAAGTGCACTTGTAGTGCACAGTGGATTTGCCTTTAATAAATCAACCCCATTATTTTAAAAGAGCTCTGCTGGAAATAACAGTTTCAGCTACTTTAATTTCAATAGAAGGGGAAGTTATCTAGTTCTATCTATTCATGTAAAAAAAGCTCCTCATTTTGCTGTTTGGTTATTTTTAAATATGTAGAAAAATACTTAAAATTTATTATCACCTAAGTACATGCGGATTTCAGATATGGTAGCCACCATTGATAAATACTGGTATAATACATTCATCATTCAGATATGAATACCCTAGAACATGGTTGATTACAGAATGATGTCATATTTATGTGACATCAGTGTGTACAGTCAATGCATGTGGAAATCAAAGAGTGAACCACTGGGAAAAATGCAGAGCTAATTCTGGCAAATTGCTTGGCTAACTCACTCAGGAGTAAAAGTACTATTATTGGCCAAGTTTTGACTTTTCTTATGTGTGACATACATGGTCTTGTGTGCAATATATAAATCATATATATAATATTATATGACAAAATTGAATATTGTCAGGTTTATGGTTGAAGTTAAAGCGGAATTCCAGTCAAACGAACTACTTTTATAGATGCTCCATCTGACCTATTCTGACTAACCTGTGTAAAAAAAAAAGGCCTGAAAATAGGCAAGTATATCGATCTTTACTTAGGTTAGTTCAAATAGGTTAGAAGAAATTAAAATAAAGATATGGACTTTGTAGGCACACGCGTAAATTGTAAAGAATTCGAGTTTTTTTTTTAATTGGATAAAGTTAGAACCATTATATACAGACACAGATTAAAAAAAACAAACATATATTTGAGTGACCTCACAGACTCTAATATCACCTCTAATAGATAAATACCACATAGGAAATGTGCAAAGATAGTAACATGTAATAACAATATACATCCAGTGGTTTTTAGATACGTGAAGTGGTTGAGTCGCAGAGTCCCTCAGAAAAATTGATCTATATGTTACGTTTGTTGATGCACTTCTTCAGGAACTTGCATATCTAATAGATGTATAAAAAGGCATCATATAAATACATCATAATATCCAACATAAAACTTCACCAGCTATAAACAATGAAAATGATCACTTTAAAAAGAGTCCAGGAGGGTGTGTGGCCCAGAGAGTGTGACCACCAGGGGGCAAGAATCAAAACCCCCCTATGGGGACACAAACAAATATCACATGTTAACATATTTTTGAAATGGTATCGCGTCAAAAATAGGAGCGATACATTACATGTTGCTTAATAAAAATGGGTACTTACATAACTGAACTTTACTGGAAGGTAAAAAGAATATAAATGTAGAAATTATACGTAAATGTGGGTGATCCCGGCAGTATAAAAATACCAATCTGTAAAGAAAAAATAGAAAAGTGTAGTACCAATGTGCGTGCACACAGTCACATGCACACACACATTACAAGCATCATAGAATCGGCCATAGAGAAAGAAAAAAGGGGGTATGCTTGTGGATATATGTTTAAAAAAGGCTTACCATGTGCTAAGTACAGGCATGAGTTTAACACTATATAACGCTGGTAAATGTAACATTCAAAAGGAATGGTAATATTAAACACACACGGGAGTAGAAGATTGTCTATAGCGGCGATATGGGTAAGTAGACATCAATATTTGGCCGATAGACGGCGATGTCCAAAAATCAGAGGAAAGGCATTAGGCTCAATTGGCCAAGGAAAGAAAAAAATGAAAAAAGCAAAATGTTATTGCTAGTAGCGTAAACATGGCTAAGGATGAGGAGATCAAAATATGCCAGATGTAGCCAGCTGATCTTACCTCAAAAGGACAAAATAGTAGTGACTGGAAAAGAACCGCTGTCTGTGGATAGCGTTGCCTGACTGATTGAGCCAGGGGACAAGTCTGCTATGTATGTGTCCCGACCAGAAATGCGTCACCGCAAACCGAAAGTGACGCAGTCCGGCCTGGCCACAGGCTACCGCGCATGCGCCGACGGACGCCGCTTACACGGCAACGAACGGCCAATGAAATGGCAGCAGAGATGGGCCAAGGAGGGGCGGTGAAACCCAAGCAGCCCCGCCAATCGCAACACACCTAGTCAAACGAAAGGGACAAGGTGTGCGACTCTGGGGGAGCAAAAGGGAGCCTCAATGCCAACCTGAGGACCACGAGAGTGGGCACACCACCCTGCTGGACAACATGGATATAAAATATAATGTAATATGGAATTTAAACAAAACATTCCTTGTAGCACATAATATAGAAAGCAAAATAACAAATATCACAAATCTTGGATTCAGCATAGAGACATATGTTGTATCACGCTATGCTCAACTATATTGAGTCTCTATGATTGTAGGTTTGAAAAAAGATTGAGAGACCAATAAAAAAGAATGCACAGAAGGGAAGGTGGCACGCTTTAAACGACAACACACAATGTAAAGGATGCACCGATAAATCAGTGCATACATCGTGAACTGAAGTCTAGAGCAAGCCAACATAACCAATGATGGAAGAACCAATGAGGCAATGAGACAGACACAACGACAGTTTAAAGAAAGGGTTTGTAGGACTGAGTTTCAATTCTGGGGGATAAATAGCAGCCAAACGCTCAATCCAGAGAGTTTCTTACTGGAGATTAAGTTTGTCCCACTCTCCGCCTCTTGGGTTTTTGGGGACGACGGCCAGAACAAAGAATGAGGTTGAGGATGAATCAAACTTATGATAGAGATCTAAATGTCGACTGACTAGAGTAAGCATCTTGCCGTTACACGAAGAGTACACATGGTCGTTTATCCTCTGTCTCAGTTGTCTGGCCATCTTCCCCACATAGAAAGCCCCACATTTATAGATCATAAGGTAAACTAAAGCCTGTGTGTCACAGCTTGCAGAAAATTTGGGGTAAAAGGTTTAACTATTGGGGAGTGTAAATTTCTGACCTGGTAATACCCAAGGGCAGAATGTACAATCCCCACATCTTGAAAAACCTTGAGGTTGTTTGGGGGGGCGAACTTTGCCCCCAGTGTAGTGACTAGAGGCAAGCTTGTCATGAAACGATTTGGCTCGCCTGAATGTTATTTCAGGATGTTGGCCAATATATTTGTTTAAGACTGGATCCTTCCGAAGGAGGTGCCAGTGGGTGGCCATAATATTTCTAAGTTCAATATGGTGGGATGAGAAACTCGTGACAAGCCTGACTGTCAGTTTGACGGTAGGGACTTTAGATTTCAATAAAAATTACGCGTTTGGTGTGCTGCCTTGTTGTAGGCTTGTAGGAGAGACCTACTATATCCTCTAGATAGCAAACGTGCTTGTAATAGTTTGGCCCGTTTTTAAAAAATCTGCTAGATGTGTACAATTCCGCCGCAATCTGATTTATTGAGCATAAGGTATGCTTTGTATTAGAGCTGGTGGATGTGCGCAAGCCGCATGTAACAGCGTGTTACCCGCTGTTTTGCGGAATAGATCGGTTGTCAGATAGTTGTCTTCATCTTTAAAGATAGTGAGGTTAAGAAAGGTAGTTTTGCATTTATCACAGTTGTAAGTGAATTTCAAGTTGTATTGGTTTTGGTTCAGCAATTTCATAAATTCATCAAGTGAATCCCTAGTATCCAGACAATGAAGACGTCATCGATGTAAGGCATCCAAAGGATATGGTTTGTAAAGCTGGACAGAAGGTCACTGGCAAAAAGATCGCATTCCCACCCCCCCAGGTACAGGTTGGCGCAGGCCGGTGCACAACAAGTTGCCCTTGGCTACCCCCTGTACCTGGAGGTAGAGGGAATCCTTAAAGCTGAAGCAATTATGAGTCCGTATGAAGCAAAGAAGCCTCAGAATAAACTCATTAAATTTCCAATGGTGATGATCCGCTTCATAGAGGAAGGTACGAATCATCCCGACACCCTGCTCGTGCGGGATGCTGGAGTATAGGGCCTCCACATCCAGAGTCACGAGCAGGGCGCCGGGAGGAATGACCAGATCTTCTATTTGTTTAAGAAAATCCAATGTATCTTTGGTGTACGATGGTAAAGATATAACATGTCTTCCACCAGTTTGCTTGCGAGCAGTAAGAGATCCAATATTGAAATTATCAATCTACTAGGGGATGAAAAGGGATTCTTGTGCACTTTAAGTAGTGCATAGAATGTCGCAACTCTATATATTCTCAATCAACTTTTCCAATTTCTTGATTGTTATGCATCAGTAATCCACCGCTGTGTATCTATCACACTTCTCCAGTATTACAAAACATGTGCACACCTCCACCAGCTGTTATGCCTGCTCACCTCAACAATGGGCCACACAAGCGCTGAATGGGAACTCCCTCCTTTCGACCACTCCGATATCAGCTCTCCTGCTCCAGCCAGTTATATAAACAGCTCACAGACGAGACTTTTCTCTCGGGATATGGTCTGTATTCATGCAGATACAAATGCAGGAAACATAGTGCTCTCCATTTAAATCATTTATTTGGGTGTCCCCTTTAAAATATTGCACTTACAAGGTTTAACAAAGATAATCATTTGTCACAGTGTTACAGGGTGTCCGTTCGCTCACCACTCTGCTGGCGTGAGGTCACAGACTCGGCTCCTTCCCATCTACACGCGTATCGCCTCAATTAGCTTTCTCAATTGTTCAGGTGAGCAGGCATAACAGCTGGTGGAGGTGTGCACATGTTTTGTAAAACTGGAGAAGTGTCATAGATACACAGCGGTGGATTACTGATGCACAACAATCAAGAAATTGGAAAAGTTGATTGAGATCATATATACACATATATTATATACACACACACACACACACACACACACACATATACATACACACATATATATGAACTTTTGTACATTTTATTTACTATGGACATTTGATTATATTTTCACTGTGTTTAGATCGGTTTATTTTTTGAATAATCACACGAGAGCGAGCAGCGCTGCACTATTTATACAATAAATCTTTTAGTTGGTGGAGTGATACAGTAGAAGTGTTCAGCAGCTGTAGAAATTTAGTTTAATTTATATTAATTGTACACTTTCATAACAATTTTAATTGTATACTTATTTATTTAGCACATAGCACTTTGTGTGGCGCTGATTGACTATTTCACGATATATATTACATGTTGCTTAATAAAAATGGGTACTTACATAATTGAACTCACTGGAAGGTATAAAGAATATAAATGTAGAGATTATACGTAAATGCACACAATTTACGAGTGTGCCTACAAAGTCTTTATTTCACTTTCTTCTAACAATTACCGGGATGTTGGCACACTTTTACCTGTGTACCCACAGTGTCACCCTGTGTTGATGCATTAAAATCCATTTTTTTGTTAGTTCAAATAGGTGTTAAGGGGGGGGGGGATTAGTATTTTTAGAAATAGTTAGGGCTTGACTGGAATTCTAGTTTTTAGTGGTTTCTATCTTAACTAAGCTAGATCCTTTGATGAAATATGGGAGCTACCAACGCTAGCATACTCCTGAAACTGCTAGCTACTTGGTTCTGACTGGCATTAAAGTTTCAAAGTTATGGACCAAGAGCAAGCATGCTGCAAATAAACAAGAAAAGTCAGCATTTTTTATTTTTTACTTGATACAGGTCAGTAAATCAAAAGCATCGAAGCCAAAGTATCAGCATGACACCCAGACCTAGCATTCTCAGGAGATGTCAGCTTCCATTTTTTTTCATGGTAGTTCTTAAAATACCTTCTATTTGTACATATTTACTGTGTTAGTATATATTTTGTGAATGTATGTGTTACTTATTAGGTTCATAAAGGTTACCGTGGATTTAAAAAAAAAAAAAAAGAATCAATTGTTCTAAACCCACAAAAACCATGCATACATAAATTTTAGACAGCAAATAACTCTTTATGACTTCAAAATACTCTCCGATCAGGTCTAATTGCAGTAATAAGAAAATACAAAAGAGCAGACTCCTTAGATCAGTATATTCAGTTATGTGAATTTAATAATAAAAATAAAGCCATTACATAAGGTTTATACAATACAATCTTATTTGTCACAACTTAAAGTATTTTTTTACATTGAGGTAAAACATGTTTCACAAGTTCATGTTCAAATTGCATACAGAAAACATGTACTTTTTTGGTTATTAAATATCAAAAAGAGGATCCAGTTTATACATGTGAAACTATTCAAAATTAACATTACCTTTCACAATAGTGTTAAAAAAATAATTGTAATATTAAGGCATGATGTATTGTAAACTGTACCACCAAGCCTTAACTACTGGGTCTGATTGTGGGCACCAAGCCAGATGTCTCTTTATATACCTCTATATTTAGAGATGCTTTCTGTTGACCCCAAACCCTGCATACAGCATTCATGGAGTGGTAAACCATTATAATAATTGTCCTACTCTGAACATGTAAGGAGTGTTGCTTGGCCCGGCATCTGACATCTGTGTACATAGGTTCAGTAACTCTTCTACACTGAAAAAGTCCAGTATTTTATATAGGCACCCACTGAAACATTCTGAATACTTCTTCCTTGCACAGGTGGCTGTATATACTCTACCTACTCTTCATGGAAAAAAATAAATAAAACAAACCAGTATCAAAACCCAACATATCTAAACCAAGAAAAAAGGAGGCCCACAGTACCGGTCTGCATGGCTGAATCATTAAAACAAAATAAAATAAAGATCACGTGTCAAAACAGAGACTTTAAAGAATTAGGGCTCCTGTACACGAGCATTAAGAGCCTATGCAACATAAATATGGGTATTTCTCCTATCCGAGAAGCCCAGGTGCTGCATACAGCTGCTCATAGGCATGAATGGCTGTACTTGCCTACTTTATACTCAGGTGTAAGCTGGGACTCGCATAAACACACGTACAGTGTATGGCCCTATGCAAAGAACAGAAAAAAAAACAGTTAATTATATTAATAGAAAAGTCACCAAAAAGTGATATATTACTGTAACTGAAGTCCAGTGAGCAGAATCTCCTGAAAACTGTATAGTTGAACTTTACCTCCCAGTTTCTGTAGGCTCTACACATGTTAAAAGAGTGGTCATGGGTGTTCCAATCCTCCTTACTGGAATTTGCCAAGTTAATAAAGGCAACCTCCTCATTTACATTCCTCAACTTTCACAGAACATGCTTGTATCAGATCATTCTGGTACATATGTATCTTACGAAGATTTTCCACTGTAGAATACTTTTAGCAATTTCATACCAAAAGTTAAAAAAAAAAAAAAATTGAAAGTGGAGTGTCAAACTGCTATATTAAGTCGAGGAGGGTTCGGCATATATAAGCCTTTGGTGGAATCCAGTTGGTCATACTCTTCTATTAATGAGGATAATGATGTCAAAGCCTCTGAAAAACAGCTCTGCTCCATGCCGTCAACTTGTAGGTAATGGTGAAGATGAGCCTGCAAAAATTAAGAGTTTACCAGTAATTAACCCTATATAAACATGTTTAAAAAATGAAAAACAATATATATGTATTTATATACGCTTATTATAGGCTATATGCATTTTGCGCAAAAAAAAAAACAAACATATGAATTAATATACATACCTTCTTTCTGTACAGCCTATTAAACCGATCTCTCAGGTCCATAAATGTTGGCTTCACACATGTGTTATTGGCTAGTGCCAGCAATGAATGGGAATGGCCAACTGGTGGGACAGAACACATCCCAGTTTTCCACCCTTCTTGGTTCCAAGAGACAAATGGTAGTGAGGGTTTCAGCCTGAAAAAAAAAAACATTTTTATAATATACACACACATATACATTTTTTTTAACAAAGTCATCTAAAGTTATTACAATGGACTTTCCCATCTGAACCATAAAGTGTTCAAATCTACTAAAAACTGACAAAAATGTTATACTAGCCTTAAAGGGTTACTAAACCCTATTTTTAAAAAAAAATAACAAACATATCATACTTGTCTGCTTTGTGCAGTTGGTTTGGCACAGAGTGGCCCAGATCTTCCTTTTCTCGAGTGTCCCATCAGAGAAGCGCTCTCCTTCGGGACACCCGTGCGGGCATGCTCCCGAGTCCTGCTGCTGCATATATTGACAGACAGCAGGACTCGGGCCCTTCGAGTCATTGGATTTAACTGACAGTAGCGGGAGCCAATGGCTGTGCTGCTATCAATCTATACAATCAGGACACAAGACATCGGCCGGAGCTGGTGTGCTCCTTCCCGTCGTGGGAATTACGGGGCCAAGGTAAGTAAAAGGGGGGCTGCATTAAGGTGAAAAACCTTGAGGGTTTACAAACCCTTTAACAACTTCAGCCCCGGAAGAATTTACCCCCTTCCTGACCAAGCCCTTTTTGCGATACGGCCATACCAAGCCCTTTTTGCGATACTGACAATTGCAGTCATGCAACGTTGTACCCAAACAAAATACACGTCCTTTTTTTCCCCACAAATATAGTTTTCTTTTGGTGATATTTGATCACCTCTGCGTTTTTTATTTTTTGCGCTATAAACAGAAAAAGAGCGTCAATTTTGAAAAAAAGCAATATTTTTAACTTTTTTGCTATAATAAATATCCCCCCCCCCAAAAAAAAAGCAATAAGCGTATAGATTGGTTTGCGCAAAAGTTATCGCGTCTACAAAAATAGGGGATAGATTTATGGCATTTATATATATATTTTTTTAGTAATGGCTGCGATCTGCGATTATTATCGCGACTGACATTATGGCGGACAGATTGGCCACTTTTGACACTTTTTTGGGACCATTGGCATTTATACAGTGATCAGTGCTATAAAAATGCATTGATTACTGTATAAATGTCACTGGCAGGGAAGGGGTTAAACACTAGGGGGCGATCAAGGGGTTAAGTGTGTTCTAACTGTAGGGGGGGGTGGGCTCACTAGAACATGACAGATCACTGGGAGCAGTATATACCTGTCATGTTGCTAAGCAGAACAAGGAAATGCCTTGTTTACATAGGCATCTCCCATTCTGCCTCTCCGTGCCACCGGCGGACTTCGAGCCAGCTGCCGATGACGCAGTGACGTACGGGTACATAATTTTGCGCAACCGTGCCACTTTGCCGATGTACATTGGCGTGACCCGGTCGGCAAGTGGTTAAACAACTGTCTTTAGGGCCAGTTCACACCATAAAAACGCAGTCTGGCTGCGTTCCAAATGCTTTTCAGCATGCGCGTTTTTGAAGCGTTCCAGTGCGTTTGTGGTGCAGTCCAGTACATTTTTGCCCCTCTTTTTCTTAACTTTTAGGCCTGGTTCACACTAGTGCGATATCAGACATTTCATGTGACTCACTGTTCAGATCACATTCGATGTCTGTGCAATGCGATTTCAGCCATACAAACGGTATGGCTGAAATCGCATCACATTCGCACCAAAATGGTGCAGGACCCTTTTTTTGGTCCGCACTAGAATCGGATCGCATGGGTGTTCACACTTATGCGATCTGATTCCTGCACCATTTCACAGTTTGCACTGTGATCTGCTGACCAATCTGGGGGTGTCGTTAACTTTACATTGATACCTGCAACGGTTTGCAGATCTCAGTGTGAACCACTGTGCGATTCAGGTGCGATGCGGGAACCCGCACTGGATTCGTAGGACATGTGCGTTCCAGTGCGTTTTTGATGCATTTTACAGCGTTCCAGTAAAGTCCAGTGCAGGAAAAATGCAGCATGTTCTACTTTTTTTTTCTGGAACGCACTGATACTGCAAGCACTGGTGTGAACTATGCCATTCAAAAACCATATGACCTACTTTCCAAGCATTTTTGATGCAGAAAAAAAAAACAAAAAAAAAACACTGGACTGCATGTGAACCCTTAAGGCCGGGTTTACACCTGTGGGCCTTCGTGTGCATTTTGCAGCACATAATAATTCATGCATCATGAAAATACATTGATTCCAATGAGGCGATTCACATCTGCACGTTCTGTTGTAAAAAATGAAGCACGTCCGATACGATCTGCATTTACCTCCATTTTCTAGCCCATTAATGTCTATGGAAGTGGATGAATAGACAGGTAAAAAAACAAACACATGTAAAATGCACTAAAAAGCGCATGTTAAAGAACACACACAAAACCAGGGTGGATAAAAATCAATGATTTTTTTATTTAAAAAAAAATAATGAAATTGTTTTTTTAATTTTAAATCAGATTTTTTTGTTTTTTTAATCAAATTTGTTTAATAAAATGCTTTTGGAGTATCTAAAGATAGTTTTCTATTTAATATACATTAGTTTATTCAGCATGAAATGGAGCTTAGTTATGTAGCATGAGGCTGTATAGTCCAAATTTACATTTTTTGGTAAACTCATTCAATTAATCCAAGCTCTGCAAGCTGAGATAACATGCACTGCATTGATGCATTCAGTTTCAGAGTAACCATGAGACAAAACAAAGTTTAGGAATATTCCTTTATCCTATTGTTTTGCAAATCTATGTACACTACAAACTGTATGATTGAATCGGTTCTGACATCGCTGGTTTACTAACCTGACGGCTTATTCTAAATAGGAAGCCTTCATTTTGTATGCAAATATTAAAGATTCTAACTACCAGCAAGAATAAGTCCTTACATTTAAAGAGCACCTGTCATTTAAGATCCATCATGGCTACGCCCGTTAACGGCATCCACTCACCTGCTGCCGCCACGTCCCTCACCTTGTTGTGTCACTGCCGCATCACCAGCCATCCCATTAAAGTGAATAGGACTGTCGGTGAGTCAACAGCGGGTCAGAGGAGGAGCTGCTGCAGGACAGAGATGACAGTTGCTCTTTAAAAATTATGATTCAACCTGAAACAATTAATGGATCCACAGATATGAAGTTTATATGTAAATCTTGACTCTTCCAATACACGCTGAGCTTGCCCCTTACTGGCCATTTGAACCTTTTTTTAGTCACATGCAGATCTTGCATAATCCGGGGCTCTTCTTGGTTATCTCTACTTTCTGCATATCCACTACACTCCTCACTATGAACAACCAGGGCCAGAGGACCATCAGTCCTTGACATTGCTACTTGGGTATACTACATATACACAATAATTTCACGATAACCGCCCTGTGTATTGTTTTCTTCTACGCTCCTAGTTTGCATCAATTTACAACTCGTACTGCTCTTTGAAATAGTATTTTGAGGCATGTGACAGCTGAGCCAGGGTGTGCTTTAGTTATAAGGACAATACTGGTATCAGTCAAAAAACAGACAGGTCAAATTCAAGATCCGGGCGCGATTTTTCAGAGAAGTCATACTGCATTACACAGCCCTTAGAAAAATACATGTCCACTTAGTAACAGGTTTGCTTTAATCCCCATCCAGCAAACGTGGAATTTATTCACTCATGTGCCGCTGCCAGCCTTTCAGTCTTCAGTGACTTGTAGTTCACACACAGGACTGTCCTTCCACTTCCAGTGGCTAACTGGAAAGGTGGGGTAATGAAAAGAAGGCAAGTATGTTTCTGCGTTATTATATTATATCATATTTTGTGAAAACATTTTGCAGGTAATTTTTCTCCTTCACTGATGTGCGCTAATCAGGCAGCACTGATGGGCACGGATAATGAGGCACTGAAGGACACTGATAGGCGGCACTGCTGTGCTGATGGGTACTCATGGGCATTGATTAGCAGACTTGCAGGACACTATAGCAGGGGCGCCAAGTAGTTAAAGTGGTTGTAAAGGATCAAGGTTTTTTTTTTGTACCTTTGTGCATATTATGTGCAACCTTCTGTGTGCAGCAGCAACCCCAGCCCCCCCCCCCCTCGAACTTACCTGAGCCCCATCTCGATCCAGCGATGTGCACGAAAGCCTTGGCTCTCCCTCCTCACTGGCTGAGACAGCAGCGGTAGCCATTGGCTCCTGCTACTGTCATTCACAGCCAGTGAGCCAATGAGGAGAGAGTGGGGGCAGGGCTGAGCCTGCTCGGGTGCACTAGGCAGGAGGGAGGGTCCGGCGGGGGACCTGAGAAGAGGAGGATCAGGGCTGCTCTGTGCAAAACCACTGCACAGAGCAGCAAGTATGACATGATTGTGATTTTAAAAAAATAAACAAATAAACCTCTAATAGCACTTTAAGGCCACATATACATTGGACTTTCTTTCTGCTGCTCGTAGGAGACGGTTCTTTTTTTCCCCCAGCTTTAATCCCCCTGCATGTTAGCCTATGTGTCAATGCACACATAGGTGTTTAGAGGAGCTTAGAGGCGAGGTGTTTAGAGACCGAAAGAGAAACCCCACAGCCAGCCAGTGTGTCCAGGAGCAGCAGAGTTTTGGCAAAAAAAAAAAAAAAAGCCTGACGCACCCAAGTGCTAGGTGCGTTTCGCGCTTGAGCGTTATTTCATTTCAATGGCCAGTATAATTTAATATTGTAGCCAATAAAATGAATTTATGCCGAAGTGCTTAATGCACCTAAATGCGTTACATGAGTTTATGAGCATTAACAGTTTTTTCTACCAAAACTCTGCGGCCAGGTGGAAAGGAGTCTAGGAGGGTTAACAAAACATCCAGTGTGCATGAGGTCTTAATACTGTGAAAACTGGATAAATAGGTTTCTTGGACTCTTAGAAGTGCCCGTCAACTCCTAGATAAGTCTGACACAAAATACAATACAAATTCTTTCACAAGAATGTCTGATTAGGACCCTTGTGTGCTATACACCAAAAAACATTTAATTTTTGGAGGCATTATTTGACACCAACCTTTCAATATTCCTGCGAAGGTCAGAAATGTGAACATTTCCTCTCACCATCAAAGCACAGGCAAGGTAAAGATTATGCTTCGGGTCTGCTCGAATTAACTGATGATCTTTGTTAAAGGCATCAGAGAACATTTGGTCCAACCTGTGCAAAAATAACATATCATCACAGTAAACTGGGTGTTGTGCTGCATTCTCAAAATGGCAGCAAAATACTATAATGTGCAAACATTCATTTAACTTTTTTTGTTATATTTTTGTCTAATAAGCGTTCCCCATGTTACTACAATTGTTCAGTGCAGCCTTTTCCTGTATAATGGATCCCTAAGGCATATCAATTTGCAAGTAAAGAGCTCGGTTAGGAGAAATTTGGCATGAGAAAATCACAGGAGGCAGTTGTTGCTGACTGTTCCTCCCAAAAAGCTAGCTGCCCTGGTGTTGTGCTGATGGAACATATAGGAGGCAAGACATTCTGTGCCTTTTCCTATACTCCTCTTTAGTAAGTTTGTTCCAGGTCAGTGACAAAAGTATTGATGGCAGACAGTCGTTGAACTAGCATTTTTTACGACAGCAACCCCTATAGGTCCCTAAATCTCTCTGGAGGAAGATATTAAAGTGGTTCTAAAGGCAGAAGGGTTTTTTTTTATCTTAATGCATTATATGCATTAAGATAAAAAACCTTCAGTATGCAGCAGGCCCCTAATACTTAGCTGAGCCTCATCTCAATCCAGCAATGTGCAAGTGCCTAAGCCGTGTGGGACTCTCCCTCCTGATTGGCTGAGACACAGCAACGGTGCCATTGGCTGACTTTGACAGCAGCAAGAGCCAATAAGCAGAGAGGGGGCAGGGCCGAACCATGGCTCCATGTCTGAATGGACACACAGAGCTGCGGCTCGGGTGCCCCCATAGCAAGCTGCTTTCTGTTGGGGCGCTCGACAGGGGGAGGGGCTAAGAGACCAGGCGAGGAACCTAAGAAGAAGAGGAGGATCTGGGCTGCTCTGTGCAAAACCACTGCACAGAGCAGGTAAGTATAGCATGTTTTTTTTTTTTGTTAACTCTAAAAATAGACTTTAGTATCACTTTAAGTTGGCCATACATGATTCACTTTTTTTATTCAACTAGCAAGTTGAACAAAAGAAAATGAATGGATTCGTCCAGCCACACACTTGAGGTGGATGGGGGAATCCCTCCCATTAAGCTAATGTATTCTTACAGTGGGGAAGCTTCCCTGCTGTTAGGGTACGCTTTGCAGCACTGCCGCCTATAGCCGGCAGCACTGATCAAGTGACGTTTTTCCAACAGGCTGGCTGATTGAGAGATTTACTTCTGAACAACCAGCCTGCCCCCATAGATAGATCGAAATTTGTTTGGTTCCTGCTGAACTATGCCTGGCTTTAGCATGTATAGTAAGGAAGGTAGAGCAATATTCACAATGCACACGTTCCTAAATATGGCTGAAGAGTGAAAGGGTGCTATAGTGACCACTGGAAGGAGACCAGAAAAGCTTCAAAGCAAGACATATTTCACCAGCACACCAGGGAACTCCATAAGAGGGTCCAACACTTTATTGTATAACATCACAGCAGAAGATAGCAACATCAGGCCACATGCCTGATAAAGGGGTCCTGGGTGGCTCTGAAACATTGCTATCTTCTGCTGTGATCATACAACAAAGCACTAGACCCTCTTATGGAGTTCTCTGGTGTGCCGGTGACATAACTCTTGCTGGTAAGAAGGGTAGTACCTAATCTTGTATTTACCTCAGTAACACAGCTTAACACACTTAACATATTAAATTCATATAATTTTGATTTTGTGAGACAAACAGGCCAGACTCCTACAGGAAATGCAATAAATAACTAAAGTGCGCAAAATATGAAAAGCCAAATAAAAAAAAAAGCACACACACACAACACACAGCAAACCAAGATTGACTCTGAATTTATTCAGACTCTCTACAATATAAAACCACTGGTGGTTTTGCATCAGGAGTTAAGCCTTTTTATGTAGCCAATTTTTGTTTTTATATTTAGATTATAATCTGTCATTACGTATTTATCCATTTAAGATTTGTAGCCGACACACATTTTGAGTAGCAATTTCTGCATGTCTCTTTGAGAACAAGTAGTTGGTCTGCTGTAATATGACTCCTATGAATCCCCGCCCCACCCCCCCTAGGAAAAAAATGGCTGCTCGGCATTCAATTCTAAAAATGGTGCTGGTATATCGCTACTGTGAATGGGAGTTGTCATCCAACCAAAAATATGGCACCCATAACTTGCTTTATTTAAGCCTATGGTAATATGGCTCCAACATCTCCCTCAAGTAAAATGATGGGCGTTTGTTATACAGCTTTAAAGATGGTGCCAGTACATTGTTACTGTGAATGTAAGTTTCCATTCAACCAAAAATATGGCACCCACAATTTGTTCTATTTAAGCTCATAGATCTGTACTTAGTGTAATCTTGACAAAGGGGCAGTTCTGACCAGAAACACGTTGCCACGCTCCTCACATTATGCGTGACGTCATCCGCAGTGCAGTCCAGGGACAACGCCGACCTGCTGTCTCTGGCAGCTTCCTAGGGCTCCATGCTTTATCATACCGTGTGTTCTTGGAGAGATGCCCTGCCACCTGCTGTTCAGTCTTGACATGCAATTGCTTAATTTACTTATGTGAGCGCATTTGTTTTTATGCCTACTATTGAATAAAAATACTACACTGAGATAGTGGCGCTTCTCTCTTCTGCCACTTTGTTATACAGATTCCTACAGGCACATATAAATTATGGTCTCCATAATTACTACCCTTTGTCCAATAAAATTGTTCTCATTTATGTTAATCTACTCAAGGTATTGGCGACTGGTTGTGATACATGCATACAACTGTGGTTTCAAGAGCAACCTATTTGCCGATATTAAATCTATAATAATTAGCTTTTTTTTTTTCTTTTTTTTTTTCAATTGAGTAGGGAGTGGTTAAAACTTCTGTACATTTTTTTTGCTGTCCATGTCTCATTTGAGAAATTTCCCTTACTGTTTTGGAGAAACAGGAAAGGAGAAGAAAACTCCAAAATGCATAGAAATCCCTGCTTAGGGATCACCAGAACAGGTGTGCCCACTGAAAGATTTTTCTTTGCTCCTGCTCTGGTGACAGCTGTAACATTCTAGATGTCTCATCACTTTAGGTCACACAAAAAAACAAACCTAGAAACAAATACCCAGAAAAATGTGAAATGACAGTTTTTCACTGATCAAAGGTAAATAAAAAATGTAGTTGTGTAGCTGTAAAAATCCACTTAAAAACGTTATCGTCCGTTATCCCTGCTTTTCCTATTGGCTGTAATTATTACAGATTATGTAAATGTTCCAGGAGAGACAATATAACATTTTACTTTACCTTTTAAAAAAGTCTAACGCCTGGTACACACTATCATTTTTTCTTTTCATTCAACCCAGCGGGCTGAACAAAAACAATCTGAGGAGCTCGCTGTACTAACTATGTGATGTTAATACAGCGATCTCCCTGCTGAGCTATTTTGTTTTTAGACAGGGGGACTACCCTCCATGCCAGAACACACCAGTCAGCACTGGCTGCCAGTGCTGATTGGATACCGGTTTTCCAGCATGCCCATTTGACAGAAGACGGCCCTACACATGGGCCAAATGTTGGTCGGTTTCAGTTGAAGAGGCTGATACCGGCAGATATTTGGCTAGTGTGTACCAGGCTTAAAGCGGAGTTCAAAAATAATAAATGATTCACTCTAACCTGCCCTTCCTTCAAGTGAAATCAAATAGCAGCGCTAAAATAACAAAAAAAAAAAAAAGGAGGTATATATGTGTATATATATATATATATTAATTAGTCATACGAGGAAGCGGCTCCAGGAGACTCGGGGGAACGGGTGAGAGTGTTACCGAACTCCTAGCTGCCTGGGTCCACCGTGACCACCATACGTCCGTCCATCATTTGGAGAGTTTTTTTTGGTGATGACCATGTTTGCTGTGCTTCTTTGCTTGATTCAAGTTTATGAAATGTGAGTTCAATGGTGGAGGAGAGTGTTGCTTGTATTAAAGTTTATTGCGTTACTGCACTATTGGATCGCTTTTCTTTCTTTCATGTGGAGAGTACGCTTGTATATATACTCTGGACACCCAACAGGGATTGAGTGGAGGTTATCACTTGGCCCCCTACTGTGTGGGAATAGCCTATGAGCCGAACACGAGAGTGTAAGGCAAAAGTAGCTGGTGAGTTTGCTCGCTGAAGAGGAGTGGAGATCACATTTCACAGCGGTGTGGTGGAAGATTTTTTCACTGAAGATCTATATCATATTATTTTATGAATCATCACTTACATCACTAAGTCACTGTTTATTGGACTTTTTATGTTATTAATTTAATATATACTGTATGAATTTTGATAACACTAGAATATATTTTGCTCTTAAGTGAGTGATACTTAATAGTTTGTCACATTTCAGCTTTATTAATATATATATACACATATATACCTTTTTTTGTTATTTTAGCGCTGCTATTTGATTTCACTTGAGGGAAGGGCAGGTTAGAGTGAATCATTTATTATTTTTGCACTGTTTGAATTGTAAGCGGCAGCTGTCAGTGAGGTTTAGATCTGTGAGCGCAGCGTTTGGCACATAGGAAGGGGCGGTGATCCTGTGGACCATATTAAGTGATAGAGTTAAAGCGGAGTTCCACCTAAAAGTAGAACTTCCGCTTTTTCGTCTCCTCCCCCTCTCCGGGGTCACATTTGGCACCTTTCAAGGTGTGTGTGAGAGAATGTTTGACAGGTCCCCTTCCCCACTTTCGGAGACGGCGCCGTCTCTCGGGAGTTCTGCCCCCTCCTCCTTTCTCCGCTGTGCCAATTAGATAGCACAGCACACTTGATGCATGAGCAGTAGGGAACTGTCTGCAAGGCCAAAAGGCTTCACTGCCGGGTTCCCTTACCAACAATGGCAGTGGCTGCACCCGACTGCCGATCCGAAGATCGGCTGGGGTGCGGACATCGCGGGCTCCCTGGACAGGTAAGTGTCCATATATTAAAAGTCAGAAGCTGCAGTATTTGTAGCTGCTGACTTTTAATTTTTCGTGGTTGGAGGTCCTCTTTAATTTCCAGAATGAGCTTTCCCAGTGGCGAGCTAGGGATTGCTAGAGAGCTGTGACATGAGAAGGGGAGCTATAAACACATTAGAACAACTGCTATACACAGATGAGACAGCAAGAAGAATTGCATGGGTCAATTTAACAGCCCTAGCCTCAGAGCTCTCACCTTCGTGTAGGTATATTCACATCAGCAAGTGTATAGAGAGGAGTTAGGCTGGAGGTCAAATAATGCAAATGAGGGAAGGGGACCAAGTTCATGGTGATCTCATTCAAATCCATATTAAGTTGCCCTTCAAATCTTGCAGAGCTAGGAGGAAAACAAAGACATTAAATGTGATTTGCGGTCTCATGCACTGCTTCCCATTCAGCCATTTTTCAAAATTTGACATGCAAAAATAAAAACATGGTTCCTTAATCTTGAGGATCCTTCATCTGGCAGGATAACAGTGCTAAAAGTACATCTAATATTTGTGTACCCACGTTATAGTGATGTCCAAAATCCGGAATAAAGGAGTATTTCCCCTTTAAGTCATCTATGCGCAAATTCCAAAGCTGTCCCCGTGGATGATACAATTCATGTATTACCAATCCTCATAATCATATATAGTATTTAATTGAGTCCAAATGTGAAAGAAATTATTAAAGTTAAGTTCTCCTAATAAAATAATCTGAAGACCCCCAGTGGGAGGGCGAAATGCATTAGGCAGGAACTTCCGGTGTATGTGTATATATATATATATATATATATATATATATATATATATATATATATATATATATATATATATATATATATATATATATATATATATATTTTTTTTATATATATACACACATACATACATACATACACACACACATACACCAAAGTGCATATATAGCAAAAATTCACAGTAGCGCAACAAAAACACCTAAATAAATGGGTGTTCAATACAAAATGTATTGCTCGAACATATATAAATATTCCACGTGCAAAGAAAACATAAGAGGGATAAAAATAAAATGTCATAAAAAGAAAAAAGTCCAATAGCAGTCTTCTTTAGACAGCCGAGAACAGGTGGGAAATACCTGGGAAGTGACGTCACCAATAGACTTCCTATGGGGCTTCCGTTGTCTGCTGCACCCGCCTACACAGAGAAGCCACTGCTGACAGCTCAGCGTGGGACCGAAGCGGCTGCAGAAAAGGTATGTATAGCAAATTTTGTTTTACAGGGATAGATAGATTAGTCTAATTCCCCGTACACACGGTCGGACATTGATCGCACATTCCGACAACAAAATCCTAGGATTTTTTCCGACGGATGTTGGCTCAAACTTGTCTTGCATACACACGGTCGCACAAAGTTGTCGGAAAATCCGATCATTCTGAACGCGGTGACGTAAAACACGTACGTCGAGACTATAAACGGGGCAGCAGCCAATAGCTTTCATCTCTTTATATATTCTGAGCATGCGTGGCACTTTGTGCGTCAGACTTGTGTACACACGATCGGTTTTTGTTGTCGGAAAATTTTATAGCCTGCTCTCAAACTTTGTGTGTCGGAAAATTCGATGGAAAATGTGTGATGGAGCCTACACACGGTCGGAATTTCCGACAACAAGATCCTATCACACATTTTCCGTCGGAAAATCCGACCGTGTGTACGGGGCATTAGAATGTAACATCACATCTGCGTATTAGAGGTGGTATGAGAGTCCTTGAGGTCACTCAACTATATGAGTTTTAATGTGTTTGTATACAATGGTTTTAACTTTATCCTATTAAAAACTTTTAATTTTTTACCTGATATACACGTGTGCCTATAAAGTCCATGTTTCTATTCTAATTCTTTCCTAGTCTTAGAATGTGGCTGCCAGAAGGTTTAGAGTTGGTTTTAGGCTGAACTTCTATTTTAAATTTTGCATACAATACAAGAGAAGTAGTACTTGGATCTTTGTTTACACCCAGTAACAGAAAACCATAGAATTGCAAAATGAAGGTGTTTACCTAGTGAGATTTAAAAGCAGGTTTGCTACAATGTTGTTCATGGCATCAAATGGTTTCTCATTTTCTTTTCCTCCACCTTTATTGGAAATCAGAAGACTATTTGGCTTTACACTTCCAAGTTTTCCAGAATTTGTCATCATCTGAACAATTTTATTCACAATGTCAACTAATGACTTAAAAGAAACAAATAATTGATCAATACAAAAAACATAATAAGAACTAGAAGAAAAGAGACAATAGTATATAGTAAACTCCATGCTTTGTTGGATTACATAACATAAACACATATATGTTCTCAGGATTTACCATATTTATTGGCGTATAACACACACTTTTTTCCCCTTTAAATCAGGGGAAAATCGTGGGTGCCTGTTATACACAGATCCCTGCTGTCTCTGAGGGAAGAGGAGCAAGCGCCGCTTAATTACATTAAGCCGCGATCTCCTGTGTACCCGGCGCTCCGTCATTCATAGCCATGCCTCCTGGCCCCACATTGGGCCACTGTTCTGTCTATCATATGAGCAGGGCCAGGAGGCGTGGCTGTGAGTGACGGAGTGTTAGGTACATAGGAGATCACAGCTGTGTGTAATTCAGCGGCGCTCGCTCCTCCTCTTCCTCGGAGACAGCAGGGATAATCCAACACTAGCGAGGCTGCAATGATGGGAAAGGTGAGGCTGCAGATGGGCACTGAACAGGCTGCATTGATAGGCAATTTAGAGGCTGCAGGTGGGCATTGAGCAGGGTGCATTGATGAGCTGTGACCCTAATTTTGCCTCAAATGAACAATTAAATAAAAACACGATTGGGAGGGGTACAGGCTATTCATACAACTTCCCACTTATGCAACTTAATGGTTATATTAGTGTTTCCACAGATTTTGGATCACCAGTAATGTGGTCCCCATATGGTTTACTGCATCAGCTTGTGTTGCCATTAAAGTCCCACTTTTGGGAGTTCCTCTCCTTTTGCCTACATATTACAGGGATGCTGGCAACCATAGGCTACTGCTAAAAAAAATACTAACAAAGAAAGGAGATTGCTGACTGTTAACAATGAGGAAATGTGCTCATAACCTGTTTGAGCTGACAACATAGTGCCTTTTCTGCAATAAATCCCACAAAGTGTTGCCAGCCCTGCCCAGTTCTCACCTGCTGGACTTCAGAACACCCCCATGCTTATTTCCTTAAAACATGACAGAGGTGTCCTGCGATCCACAGAGTAGATCTGTGCAAGGCTGATAACACTGCTTGGGATTTCAGTGCAGCTCAGGAAGTTAGTACCTCACTAGATTTATGGCTAGATTTTCTTGAACCATTTTTAACCACTTGCCCACCAGCCGCCGTCATTATACTGCGGCAGGTTGGTACGTTCCCGTGAATCGCCGTTATTAAAAAAAAAAAAAATAAAATAAAAAAAAAAAGGAAGAAGTATAAAATATTGTTTTTTTTCCCCAAAATTGACGGTCTTTTTTTGTTAATAGTGCAAAAAATAAAAACCCCAGGAGGTGTTTAAATACCACCAAAAGAAAGCTCTATTTGTGGGGGAAAAAAAAAAAAACCGTCAATTTTGTTTGGGTACAGCGTCGCAATTGTCAGTTAAAGCGACACAGTGCCGTATCACCAAAAATTGGCCTGGTCATTAAAAGGGTTGTAAACTCCTGTATAAAAAAAAAACAAAAAAAACACCACAAACATGTCATACTTGCCCCCACTGTGCAATTAGAGTGGCTCCGGTCCACCTCTTCTGGGGTCCCTCGGCGGCGCTGGTGGCTTTTCCCCACATCGAGTGTCCACGTTGGAGAAGCGCTCTCCTTGTTGGACGCCCGTGCGAGCACGCTCCCGAGTCCCGCATCTGTATCCATTCACACAGAATGCAGGACTTGGCCCCGCCCCCCCGGGCCGCGTCATTGGATTTGATTGACAGCAGCGGGAGCCAATGGCTGCGCTGCTATCAATCTATCAAATCGGGACACGAGACGAGACACCAGGTAGAGCTGGTGCACTCTTTCCGGTCAGAAAAGGATCGGGATCAGGCAAGTAAAAACGGGGCCTGGGGGGGGGGGCTGCAGCACCACAGAAGGTTTTTCAACTTAATGCATAGAATGCATTAAAGTGAAAAACCCATGAGGATTTACAACCCCTTTAAGGGGGAAATTCTTCCGGTCCTTAAGTGGTTAAAGAAACAAAACATGGGAAGTGGGCAAGTACTGCAGAGATGTACAGCATGTTTTCATTTTTTGCCTAAACATACTCTTTAAGAAACATGTATTCAGAACAGTAAAGCCTCTTTGGGTAGACTTAACTTTCTATTCAAAACATGTAGCATATACTACACCATCGTTGCTCCTAACAAACTGTATATTGCAAGGGGGACAGGCTCAACTGGTAGTGGTAAACCAGACAGAAAAATCCAAGAACAGTTCATGCAGGTTTTTTCTGCAATGTAGCAAGCTAACACAGTTCCAATGCAGAAGTTTGTACTGCAAGTCCATAACATAGAACAAATAAAATACCTGCACGTCTGAGCCTGAACGCAAGTCAGTTCTTGACTAACAGGTTGCCCCTTAATGGGTTCTTCATAACAAAGAGGTAACACTTGTAATTTGTTTTAGTTTCAGTCAGAACTCGCCTTTTCACCCAACTGCAGAGAGTAAAAAAGAGCTCCAAGCATCAGTCAGCTCATAAAGGCTTGTGGCTTGAGCTGATACCAATAACAAGATTGGGCTGCTAGGCAAGATATGGATCTACAGTGCCTTGAAAAAGTATTCATACCCCTTGAAATGTTCCACATTTTGTCAGGTTACAACCAAAATGTAAATCAATTTTATGTGATAGACCAACACAAAGTGGCACATAATTGTGAAGTGGAAAGAAAATGATAAATGGTTTTGAAACTTTTTTACAAATAAATATCTGAAAAGTGTGGCGTGCATTTGTATTCAGCCCCCCGAGTCAATACTTTGTAGAACCACCTTTCGCTGCAATTACAACTGCAAGTCTTTTTGGGTATGTCTCTACCAGCTTTGCACATCTAGAGAGTGAAATTTGTGCCCGTTCTTCTTTGCAAAATAGCTCAAGCTCTGTCAGAATGGATGGAGAGTGTCTGTGAACAGCAATTTTCAAGTCTTGCAACAGATTCTCAATTGCATTTAGGTCTGGACTTTAAATGTTCCAGTCTAACACATGAATAGGATTTCATCTAAACCATTCCATTGTAGCTTTGGCTGTATATTTATGGTCATTGTCCTGCTGGAAGTTGAACCGCCGCCCCAGTATCAAGTCTTTTGCAGATTCTAACAGGTGTTCTTCTAAGATTTTCCTATATTTGGCTCCATCCATCTTCCCATCAACTCTGACCAGCTTCCCTGTCCCTGCTGAAGAAAAGCATCTCTACAACATGATGCTACCAGCACTTTTCACGGTGGGGATGTTGTTTTCAGGGTTATGTTAGTTTACCGCCACACATAGCATTTTGCTTTTAGGCCAAAAAAGTTCAATTTTGGTCTCATCTGACCAGAACACCTTCTTCTGTATGTTTACTGTGTCATGGCTTCTTGTAAACTGGACTTCCAACGGCTTTCTTTCAAAAATGGCTTTTTTGTGGAGTGCACAACTAATAGTTGTCCTGTGGACAGATTCTCCCACCTGAGCTGTGGATCTCTGCAGCTCCTCCAGAGTTACCATGGGCCTCTTGGCTATTCTATGATTAATGCTCTCCTTGGCCGGCCTGTCAGTTTAAGTGGACAGCCATGTCTTGGAAGGTTTACAGTTGTGCCATACACTTTCCATTTTCGGATGAACGCTGGGGGGGTGGGCATGTAATTAAGACAGGAGTATATATACACACACATGAAGTCCAGACTAAGCCCCCGTGATACGCTGAAGAAGTCCCCCCCACAGGGACGATACGCGTGCAGACGGGAAGGCTCTGATGTCATTGCAGCCAACTTTCAAGTTTTTATCATGAGATGCTGTATTATGAAACAAGCTCCATCTCCCAGCACTGGGGTTTCAGTGTTTCCTTTGTAAGTAATATTTTTTTTTTTTTATAAAAAGCTTTTCAATATAAGCAGAGAGCACTATGTATGTTCTATTGATTTTTACATGAACGATGATATCTACCCATACATGAGAGGGTGTTGCTGTAGTCATCTGAGGCTGGATTATTGGAACATCGTAAAGACAGGATCTCAGCTTACTATCCGATTGCCCCTGTGGGGAATGCCTGTATGACCTTTCTGTTAGGTCAGAGGTCCACGAAGTAAGGTGAGCGGCCTGTACCAACAGTGGTGGAAGCACGGATAAGGACGCACATCTATTACGATTTTATTTGAACAACCTGATCACTATTGAGGACTCTTCATCTTGTCTGTTGGTGTCTCTCTCTACGTTGACTTGGCTTTTTGAATCACTCATTGGGACTATCCATATAATATAGAGTTATTGGACAGTCCATATGACAATTTTTAAAATTATTGTTTTATTATTTTAAGCGCTGCACTGTTTTTACTACATTTTCGGATGATGAATTGAACAGTGCTCCATAAGATGTTCAAAGCTTTAGATATTTTTTTTAAAACCTAAACCTGCTTTAAACTTATCCACAACTTTATCCCTGACCTGTCTGGTGTGTTCCTTGGCGTTCAAGGGCGGTCTGACCATTCGGGCACTGCTCGGGGTCAGGGGGGCCCCATGAGAGGCTCAGTCCACCCATGGGAGGTGCCCACAAAATTTATCATGGAGAATAGAGGCAGTTTATACCCCATGGAGGCAGTGAGCTATGGCATCCCTGCCGGCGGTTGATGTGGCTATATGAAAGAACTCAGGTGCTGGCAGGGATCAGAGCGACCATGGAGCCATGGGAATTATGGCAGAGACAGGTGCTCCGGCCACCTCTCCCCCTGGGGAATTCAGCAGAAGGGCGGGGCCACAGTATACATCCCTCCCACAGGGGACAGCTGGTGAGAGAGCTGGAGGCTGCAGAGTGCACTGTAGACAGAACTGAGTCATCTTGGAGCCTTGTGTGCAGCAGCAGGTCAGTGTGTTATCAGTGTGAATCCTGGAGCCCAGTGCTAGAAAACTTCCAGCACTGAGCTCCGGTAACTAATCTGACAGGGGAACGCTAGCTTGGGCACACGAGGCCCGCCCGGTGTCCCACATGCGGCGATCACTCTTTTGTGGCAGTCCCCACTCCCAGTCCCCACTGACAGCCTCATACAGCTCAAGGAGGATCCTCCTCCCCTTCCTCGGGTCCAATGTTCTGATGTACACAGACATGAGGACGAGGAGGAGCCGGAGAGATATTTCAAGAGAAGCGCTGATGATCTGAAGTCTGTGTATATTTTATAGATACAGTGGAGGGGAACACCATAACCTGGAAGGGGGAGGGGGGCAAGTAGCACGGATGCACACATGGTGGAGATTGTTGAGAGGGGGCCTCCCCACTCCCAAAGCACCCCCCCAATACCTATTCTCTCCCCAAAGCAAAAAGGTGCCACGTCCTCCAGCAACAACGTCCCCCCTCTGTCCTCGCCCCATGGCGTTCCTCCTCCTCCTCCCACAGCACCCCCCCTGTGCTCCTCCCACAGTGGTCAGAAAGAAAAAAGTCCCTTACATTGTTGATCAGTGGGAAGAATGCTCCTTACATTGGTGGGAAGAATGTCTTACTTTGGTGGTCAGTGGGAAGAACGCTTCTTACATTTGGTAGTTAGTAGGAAGAATGTCCCTTATATTGTTGGTCAGTGAAGAAAATGCTCCTTACATTGGTGGCCTGTAGGAAGAATGCCCCTTATAATGGTGGTCAATGGGAGGAATATCCTTTACAGTGGTGGTCAGTGTAAATTATAGAAAACAAATACAAATTATTAAAAAAATAAAACAAAATAAATAAAATGTATAGCACACCAATCTAGGGTGTTATGTAGGACGAGCACATGTATGTAAACAATAAATGGCGCCACACATGTATGGTATCGTTGGGAACGACAGAGTGAGAGTACTTCTAGGGCCATCATTTTGTTACATGCTGGTCAGAGCTTTTTATTTTTCGTATATTTTAATATTAAAAGGGGTAGTAAAGTCTCAAGGTTTTTCACCTTTGTGCATTCTATGCATTAAGGTGAAAAACCTTTTTTTTTTGCTGCAGCTGCCCCCAGAGCCCCCCCTTTTTCTTACCTGAACCCGTCTGTTCCAGCAAAATGGCTCAGGTAAGAAAAATACTCATTGGATAGATTGATAGCAGCCGGGGCCATTGGCTCCCATTGCTGTCAATCAAATCCAGTGACACAGAATCAGAGGGCGGGGCCGAGTCCCGCTGTCTGTGTCAATGGGACAAGGGAACGCGCCCACATGGATGCCCCCATAGAAAGCGGCTCTCCATGGGGGTATGTGATGAATGGGAGGATCCAGGAGAGCCCCAGAAGAAGAGAGTCGGGCTGCTCTGTGCAAAACCCTTGCACAGAGCAGGTAGGTATAACAGGTTTTTTTTTTTCTTTTGTTTTTTTTTATAAAAATAAAACCCTGTGAACATGACAACCCCTTTAAACTGTTCAGCTAAGACATTTGTTGCACCTGTTATATTGTGTTAGTTTATGAAAACCTTATTTTTGGAAATGTACCATTGTTGCACTTTTAATGTAAGTTTATTTCTCTTTATTTTCTATAATAAACATTTATTTTGAACATAGTGTAGAGAAATTCTGTGACAAACTAATGTAATGTGGGCAGTGCAATATGTAGGTGGGGCCACAGGGGGCTCCATGAGTTGCCACTCCGCCCCTGCTGGCTTTATGATGCTGTTTTTTCACTAAGGATCTCTAACAAACCTCTGAAGGCTTCACAGAACAGCTGTTATTATACCAAGATTAAATTACACACAGGTAGACTTTATTTACTAAGTAGGCGACTTCTGAAGGCAATTGGTTCCAGTAGAATTTAGTTAGGGGTATCAGAGCAAAGGGGGCTGAATACAAATGCACGCCACACTTGTCAGATATTTATTTGTAAAAAATGTTGATCATCATTTATCATTTTCCTTCCACTTCACAATTATGTGCCACTTTGTGTTGGTCTTTTACATAAAATACATTTACGATTTTTGGTTATAGCATGACAAAATGTGGAAAATTTTAAGTGGTATGAATACTTTTTCGAGGCACTCTGTTAAGTTTATCTGTCACACACAACCCTGGAGCCTTCCATAATGTGTAGGTGAGAAGTCTAAGTGAAACATACACACAGTCCACAATCCTGTCAGCCAGTGTGTCACTATATACACAGTATATGCTTTTTTTCTCAAATAAAGACACACATACAAAACACATGCTGGTATTAACTACTTCCAGACCCCCCGCACTATACTATGGGTGGGAAGGCAGCCTATACAGGTAAAGCGACATACTGGTACAACGCTGCTTGTTTCTGGGTTTAGGGCGAGTGCACGCGCACCCTCCACCACCGACTTCCGCTGTGATTGTACACAGCTGGAGTCTGTCTGCCAATTATTCATAGCCGGGACCTGCTGATCGGCTGTGTCCAATCACAGCCCAGAGCCTTGTGTTGACAATTAACAGAGAGCTCTGTATCGAGGGCAGAGATGCAGAGAGAAGAAACAAAGGGATCTTTAGTAAAAAAGCAGCACACATTACACATTGTTAGGCACACATTTAACCCCTTGATTACCCGAGATGTTAACCCCTTCCCAGCCAGTGTCATTAGCACAGTGACAGCGTATAGTATTAGCACTGATCACTGTATTAGTGTCACTGGTGATATCAGTGTCCGTTCCCACTCAGTGTCAGATTGCCCACTGCACTATCGCAGTCCCATTATAAAAATCGCTGATCACCGCCATTAGTAGTATATATATTTTTTTAAAATCCAGTATATACATATATACACACACACAAATAGTTTGTAGACACTAACTTCCACACAAGCCAATCAATATACACTTATTGGGATTGGTAAAAAAAAACAGGACATGTAGCAGAATACATTCTGGCCTAAATGTATGGATGATGAAATGTTATTTTTTTTATTTTTTATTTTTGGATATGTTTTATAGCAGAAAGTAAAAAATGTTTTTTACAGAATAATATCAGCAAAAACTAATGTAAAGGTTCTTACTTGGTTTTCAATGGGAAGTACACAGTCTGCATGTTCAGTAAGCTCCTTCATTGCTAAAACACTGTTGTAGGGTGATGTGATAACATCATCTTCAGCTGATGGGTAGACAGAGGTGACAAACCTGTATACTTCAGGGAATTCATCCTCAAGCACATTTAGTACATATGTACCCAAACCAGATCCTGTTCCTGAGGGTGGAAAAGAATTTCAACAAGAACTGAGTTAGGAATTTGCACATTCTTTGGTAGTCTACAGTTATTGCAGGAGTAACCTCAAGATAGTTTCAAAACTTGTCTAGCTTTGCAAGTAAAACATACCCTATAGATATAGTGGCAATGCTTAAATAGTAAACGGTTTCTTAAATTGTTGTTCCATTAAAGCAGTCACCTGCAGATATGATGATATGACAGACTGGGTGTTTAAAAGTATCACATTTAAACAGCATTAGCATTGCTAACGATTGGGCAAGTTGGAATTTTTAAATAAAACATCTACTTATTTGAAAAAAACAAAGTTAATCCTATTAATGCCTATGAGCTTGCACGGCATACACTGAATAGTAAATATGCTCGTCAAGTGAACAGAAAATCATCTGATGTCTAACCAACCTGCTGATAAATGATCATGTTTAATTTCCACTAATAATATTCTTCTTACCTCCACCCATGGAGTGAATCACAAAGAAGCACTGAAGACAATCACATTGCTCAGCTGTCCTTCTCACATTCTCTACGATTTGCTCCCGGTACTGAGAACCATACAGCTTGTGACCAACTGCCCTACATATACAAAATTAATAGGTATATATCTTCAGAAATCATTGTGATCATTATAAACTTTTTCATTCAGAATTATTAAAGAGGAAGTAAACTTGTTTTTTATTCAAATGGCTGCCAGGCAGGGTATTTATGACAGAATACACCCTATTTGTCTCTTTTGCCATAAATGCATCCTTCTGCCTGTCAGCTGTCATGTTCACTGAGCCGCGAATGCACAGCTCAGCAAACATTTACAGGCCCAATCCCTGCCGTGGTGATGTGCCTCCCAAGTGCACGCGCGGCAGTGGCGTCATCGCGGCCTGGCCTATCAAAGGCATGAGACCTTGAAGTAAGATTAGGCGAAGATGGAAGCGCCGGGGGCTCACCCGAACGGTCCCAGCTCTGTGCTGGGAGGACACCATATGACAGGTAAGTCTGCCATAATGTACCAAAATGCTGGGCATACTAGTGTATTATGGCATAACCCACCTAGGGAGCCTTGAGGAAAAAAAAAAAAAATACAGAAGACTTTGCTTCCGCTTTAATTACTTTTTCAGCAATATTTGCTGTAACAAATACATGCCACGTAGTTCACACCATATATTATCCTAAAGCAGTTCCTGCCACAGCACCAGCGAGTCAAGAATGTCCTGTCAACGCTTTGTGGCAATATCATAACACAGAGCAGGTCAGTATAACCTATTTTTTTAATTAAAGTAAAAAGTAGCTTTTGGAAATGCTTTAAAAACAGTTTTGGAGAACTCATCTTGCCTGGAAGAAAAATTTTACTGATCGCACTTGTATAAAATTTTTAATTTATTAGCTCTGTCCTACAGATATGCAGTGTTAAAGGTCTTACCAATTATTTCCTGAGCCAGATACATCAGTAATGAGCTGCTTGCTATCAAAAAGGTCTCGAAGAGGCCCTTGTAATATCTCGTTTACAACACCTTCTTCCATATCGATCAAGACAGCCTAGGGGGACAAAAAAAACAAAAAAAAAAAAAACACACAAAAACACATTTAGCATGACATTGAGCACTGTATCTACAGGCACTAGGCAAAATACTGCCATTTCTCACATGTGTTTGTGAGGGACTTTTAATGTTGTGAGGTTTGTTAAGCACTTGATTTCAGGAATGTGAAAAGCATAAGAGCATAAACTTTCAAAATGTTAAAGTATCATCTAAGCAAAAAAAAAAAAAAAGCATAATACTAAGGCTTTGTAAAAAGCAATGAAAGTGTTGTAACCCACATTAACACGATTCTACCAATCATTAGTGGACCTGCACACATAGGTGCTGGTCCTGCCATTACCGTTCTCCAATGTGAGTGTGGTAAGGGGTGCTAAGAATCATTCAGCTAAGGTTCCTTCTGCTTTTAGCATCAAGAGTCTTCTTAAGCCGTGGAAATATTTACCAAGTACCCTGGTTTGATGTCGAAGTGTAAAGAACTGTAAAGTGCACCTGGTAAGTGGCAAAAAGTAGTCAAAGGCTACCAGATGATACAGGACTGTCTGAACACATGCCAAGCCAATTTTCCCACAAGCACTTTGAGATTAAAGTTCTAATGGTCATTCTGTAGCCTGCTTCTTCCACTTTCCTTGCTGCAATTTGCAGCCAATAAGGAAACAAGGAAAAAGGAAAAGGGACTGGTTACTGAAAAACCAAGTAATTGGTGCCATTAGGATAAGAGCGCCACCTAGAATTTATGAGGTCCTGGGGATGACTGCTGTATAAATCAGCAGTCAGTTCACAGTCTTATCACACCACAGGTCTGTTTTAAGGCTTGGATTACAGCTCAAGCACAAAAAATAAAAATACCCTGCAAACTGTTAAAATAAAATAAAAAAAAATAAAAAATTCTCGCTGTAATACTCCATCTCCAGCGCTGTCCCCAACAGATTCACCACTCTGATCCAGTGTTGGTCCTCATATGATGAATGATGCCCAACTTCATTCAACTTACTTCCTGTGAGCCAAGCGTGTTAAGGACTCACCGCCTGGAGGTACGTCGTCCAACCACACTGGGAGCCCATGAGAAAGCAGCGGAGAGCAGCAACATGTCACCATGCAACTATTGAAATTAGCTCTTTAACCTGCCTGTCTCATTAAATAAGCCTATTTCTGTGTAGCCTATTATGCACAGTTTGTTACTCATCAGTAGTCTGAACAATTAAACATTAACAGCCTAATCAGTTTAAACGTCACAAATTTTGCAAGTTGGAAATTAGCATAAACAATATTTTCACTCAGTGTAGGATTGTTTCTGGCATTGCATGAAAAGAGAAAGATACTAGACTACATATCTGGTGGTCCTGCCCCTTGATCACGGCCCTCTGGACAAAGATCTTCACAATATATAAAACAATAGCTTTTCAATCTTGAGGACACCAGAAACTGCCCTTCTCCCCATGCTCCCAGGATTAATTTCAAATGCCAAGAACGTTCTTCTATTACTTATAGCAGCTAGAATGGTAATACCCAAAATGCTGGAGAACAAAACAACCATCTTACCACTAGGGAATGGGTTCCCGAAAGTACCCAGTTATCCTCGCCTGGAGGACCTGACAGCTTGATTCCAAGACAAATTTAACCAATGTGCATCCACCTGAAGCATTTGGATTCACTACACAATGACACCTGCTTCAGAAGCCAATTGTGACACCGCAGACATTAACCCATGGAATAGACAAGATGGCCGCTCCTCTTAGTGACTGACCAAGTCTTATTATTAAAATAAAGAAAGGAAACTAAGGAAGAAAAAAGTACGAAAAATTGGAAAGTACTAAGTATATTCTCCAGATTCAATTAAAATAAAACACTGGAAACGCACCTTCTTCAATAGCTGGGATAACACAAGGAGTGTATCTTGGTAAGCCATTTTTTTCTCGTTTGCATAGAAATATCATGAGTGGAAGTTGTTTGGGAAAACTTCCTTCCTCTAGCTCATGATTTGTGCATAGCCGAGATATACTTTGTGGTTGATTTAGTAAAACTTTAGAGTGCAAAATCTAGTGCATGGTAGCCAATCAGCTTCTAATTTCAGCTTGTTCTATATATGACACGTTGCATCACACCACACGTGACATGTCAAGGAGGAGTCAGGTGCAGCTGCTTCCGGGTACGGCCGAACCTGGAAGCTCTAGTTTACACTGTGGAACGCACGATTTTTTAACTTCCTGGCATCCGCGCTATAGCCGAATGACGGCCACAGCGCGGACCTACATTCCCGGGAGGCTGTCATATGACGGCCTCCCCTGTGCACGCTCCCTGCGCGCGCCCTGCAGGGCGCGTTGTGATCACCGAGTCACTGAGACTCGGCTGATCACCGATCTGTGTAAGGGGCCGGTCCCGGCCCCTTACCATGTGATCAGCTGTCAGCCAATGACAGCTGATCACATGATGTAAACAAAAGATCGGTAATCGTTTTTTTTTTTTACTCACGCTGACAGCGCGAGTAGAAAAAAAAGCCGATCACCGGATCGGATGTGAGGGACATCGGTCCCCAAGTGGAAGAGGCACATCTGCCTCATCAGTGCCCACTAAAAGTGCCACCTAACAGTGCCCACAGTGCCACCTAACAGTGCCCACCGTGCCACCTAACAGTGCCCACAATTGCCACCTATCAATGCCCACAAGTACCACCTATCAATGCCCACCTGTAGTGCCAATCAGTGCCACCTGCCAGTGCTGCCCATCACTGCCACCCATCAGTGCCCATCACTGCCACCCATCAGTGCCCATCACTGCCGCCTCATCAGCGTACATCAATGAAGCTCTATTTGTGGTGAAAAAATGATAAAAATTTAATTTGGGTACAGTGTTGTATGACCGCGCAATTGTCATTCAAAGTGCGCCAGCGCCGAAAGCTGAAAATTGGTCTGGATAGGAGGGGGGTTTAAGTGCCCGGTAAGCAAGTGGTTAATGTAAGTTGCTATATTTTTTTTTTTTAAATAAAATTTTTTACATACTTCACCATGGAGCCATCCTTTTGCCTTTTATCACTATTTGAGGAGATTTGCTGAATGTGGGAGAGAGGTGCACTGTGGCCAGCTATCTGAATACCCGAATGCTGTGACAACCCGGCTTTTAGCTCTACTACCTGGGAGTAGTGACATGCTCGATTCGGCCCATTGGGGGCGCAGCAACTTCAGGCGAGAGGCTGGGGGAAATGTTTTATGGATTTCGGAACTCGCTTGGATATTTGTATTGACCATTCATCACTGGCTGTCACCGAGCGTGGTCTGCTGCACTTGCACCTTCCTCATATGCTTTCAGAAAACTTATTCCATGCTGGATCTGAAGTCGCATGCACCTTCCGTTTTTAATTCCTTGTGATCACCAGGACATTTCATATATTTTATTTATTATTTTCACATTTATTGCTATTTCTGCACGAGCACTTTCAGGTTGTCAATATCATCGCCTTATTCACTATTTTGGATGCCCTGTGTTATTAGGATTAGATATCTATTTTATTCATCATTGGCTTACATGCACTTTGCACTTTTATGCACAGGATTGTGATTTTGATAGAAGTTTTATTAGTTTCATTGGATTTTGTTTTTTTCTTTCCACTTTTTTATTTGATTCACTGACACATTAAGAATTCTGTTTCTATGCACGTTGCACTTTTCCTAGCAATTTATTGCCTTTCACTTGATTTATTACACACCAGTAAAAGGATCATTGTTTTTGGTCCCTTTGTTCAATTTTATGCACAGTATTGTGACTTTTACTTATCCTTATTAGTCGTATTGGGCTTAGCCTTTTTGACATTATCTACCATCACATTGAGAGTCCTCTGCAATTTTGTTTTCATGCACGCTGCACCTTTTTGAGTAATATTTTATTATCTACATGTTAGCAAAAGGATTATCATCCTGAGTCATTTGGATTCATTTGCGGTCACCATTGATATATTATTTTTTGATTCACACTGATATTGTTTCGCATTAGCTATTTGGAAGGTTTATTTCAATATATATTATTTGTTATTTTAGATTTGATGAGGTAGCGCCACATATTTATTTATTTCAGTTTGATCTTGAGCTTCGTGAGTACACTCTTTTATGTTGACAGCTTCCCGTGCTTGTTAAAGGGTTAGGTTTTGCGCACTAGATTCTCTGTCTATACACACGGATGGAATTTCTGTCAAAAAACGTGTGATAGGAGCTTTTTGGTCGGATATTCCAACCGTGTGTATGCTCCATCCAACTTTTTCGGACTGAATTTCCGCCAGCAAAAGATTGAGAGCTGGTTCTCTATTTTTCCGACAGAAAAAGTTCTTGACGGAAATTCCATTCGTCTGTATGCAATTCCGACGCGCAAAAAAACACGCATGCTCGGAAACAATTCGACGCATGCTCGGAAGCATTGAACTTCATTTTCTCAGCTAGTCGTAGTGTTGTACGTCACCGCGTTCTTGGCGGTCGAAAGTTCAGAGAACGGAACACACGTTGTGTGACCGTGTGTATGCAAGCCAAGCTTGAGAGGAATTCCGTCGGAAAACCCATCCAAGATTTTTCCGACGGAAATTCCGCTCGTGTGTATGGGGCATTAGAGGTGCTCTCTGCTCCTCTCTTCTAGTTGAATTTCTTTCCCACCCGTTGTGGTTTGGATGTTCAGAAACCTTGGAGGATCCTTGCAGCAAATGACAATTAGCTTACCTGAAGGACTATCTTGTTGGTCCTCCTCGAAAAAGGATTTTTTTGTGGATGCCATAAAAAAAAAAAAAAAAAAAAAACACCACACAGGTGCTTATGTCTTACTGTGTATGTAATTTTCCATTTAAAATGTTATAGCTGGAGCTGAAGTGCATCTGGGATTTCAGAAAGTAGTTTAATTACAGTAGCTTAAAACATACCACATATTTAACAAGGTATATCCATGCCAAGCAATGAATAAGAGTATGAGTATAGTGCTAATTTGGTTCATAGCATAATTGGGTTGCACATGGACTTAGAAATATTTGTAATATATTTTTTGATAATCCATATTTGTACTTTGTGTGATCAGCAGGACAGAAGCTACATTAATGTGCAGTCATAACAGCACTGATACTTTTTGAGATGGTAATTCTAGATGCAATCAGTTTCATTTGTCTTACCCGTGCTTTAAGTGAGCAAATCTTCCCTCTTTGAACATCTGGTCTGACAGTTTCAGTTCTGGAAAATAAAAGACAGTTTTTCTTTTTAAACAATATTCAAACAGCTCTCCTATTCACAACAAAATGACTGGGACACTGGTAAGCAGTTTACCATGTCTAAATACTGAGATCTTGTTGTACACATTGCACTTCTGCCTAAAGAATATTTTCACATATCACTTTTCCTCTCAGACTGTAAAAGTACTCCAAGACAACAGGTTTGCATCCTCTCACATCATAACCTCCTAAAAAAAAGCGCTGCATACTAGCACATTATGACAGACTTGCCTGCTAACAGAGCCCTACAGCACAGCACTATGACAGCTTCCCCGACACTTCCATCTTTGCCCGTCTTCTTTCCAGGTTTATGATCTTCGGCTTCTTGAATGGCTGGGCAGTGCTGACGTCACACCCGCGCAGACAAAGGCATAATAAAACTAGTATGTATCGCATACTAGCTCATTATGAAATACTTACCTTAGAAAGAAGCCCTCTTGTCGGTGCCTGCACCCCGCTGAGACGGCTGACATCTTGCCCAAGTTTTTCCTTCAGGGTTCGCGGGCTCCGGCGCTGCGATTGCCGGAGCCGTGACAACGTCACTCCCGCGCAGATGACGTAATCGGCGGAGTATACAGTAACTATCTCCTAAACGGTGCGTGTTCAGGAGATATTTACAGTACCTATAGGTAAGCCTAAAACAGGAGAGTTTACTTCCTCTTTAAGTGGTTATCTTTCCTTTCAGGCTCCCCCCCCCTTCAACTTCACCTGGTAATTCTGTGAATAACACACTTCTTGCCCTTTCGGGTCTGCCATAGTTTCTTCAGTGTATCTATGGGGGCATCCAAGGTTGCAATACATGCTGGATTGCTGCCTTTGTTCGCATCCATTACATGGTAGATTGTTGATATTAATAGTTTACACAATAAAAATAAGGTTCTTTGCACTCTGTTAAGCTTACAAGAAGTGACAAAGACACTGCATTTCTGGCAAGATCAACAAGTATTTTCTGTACTTGATAAAATGTTTTTTGCTTGAAAAGTGAAAACTGATGAAGCCACAACATCTAAGGACCGGTAAGCTACAATACATCATTTTTGGTTTTGGGTTTGCAGTTTATCGAATGGTTACCTTCTCAGTTTCAATATATTTTTAATAAGTAAACATAAGAAATTCAAAATCATAAATACATATCTTTTTTCCCAAAAACACAAAAGTATTCATCGGATTATATGCAAAACATAGTATACGAGTAATGCAAGACAAGTCCGATATAACAACAGATCTCTATGTAGCAACAACCTTGAAGTAGTAGTCAATTCTGTTAACCTACATGTGTCAAACACAGGGCCTGCGGGCCAAATCTGGCCTGCCAGGCCATTTCATGTGGCCATCGCACCTCTCCTGCAGCTGCAGCAGCCCCCTCATTTCCACCCCCAACCTTATCCCAGCAGCAGAGAGGAAGACAGAACTCCTCAGCCAGATCCTGTGCTTCTCCAGGCATCCCTGGAGATGCTAGTCTCTGCCCCCCCGTCTCAGCAGTAGAGAGGAGGATAGAACTCCTCCTACAGATCCTGTGCCTCTCTGTGCAGTATGATTTTTCCGACGGAATTCCGCTCAAGCTTGCCTTGCATACACACGGTCACACAAAAGTTCTCTGAACTTTTGACCGTCAAGAACGCGGTGATGTACAACACTACGACGAGCCGAGAAAATAAAGCTCAATACTTCCGAGCATGCGTAGGAATTTTGAGCGTCGGAACTTATACAGACGATTGCATTTTCGTATAGGAACTTTTTCCGACCAAAAAATTAAGAACCCGCTCTCAATCTTTTGCTGGCGGGAATTCCGTCAGCAAAACTCTGATGGAGCATACACACGGTCGCATTTTCCGACCAAAAGCTCTCATCGGTCTTTTGCTGGCCGAATTTCCGATCGTGTGTACGGGGCATTAGAGATAGAAATTACCCCTTAATGGAAACCATAATTATAATACGGTCCGCAATGAAATGGAGTTTGACATCTGTGTTACCGATCTGGCGTAAAAGGTAAAACAAACTCACAAAAACCAAATATATAGCAGCAGCAAAATTGCAAATCAACTGAGGGTTAAGTGAGTAAGTTAAGTGATTCTAAAGGCTCACGTTTTATATATTTTTTAAACAACAAACAAGTTATACTTGCCTGCTCTGTATAATGGTTTTGCACAGAGCAGCCCTGATCCTCTTCTCGGGTTCCCAGCTAGCGTTCCTGCCCCCCCCCCCCTCTTGCAGAGTGCCCCCACAGCAAACGGAGGATTTTAGATGACTGGCTGCTCCTCTCCCGGGCAGAATGGGCACAGATGTCTTCTGCTGCTTTGCTGAATAAGGTAGACTTGTTCATTTAAAATTTTGATTTCTCTGGTTTACAATCACTTTAAGTTGGCCGGTGAGTCTAGGTTTCAATGACCTCTAGGCAAGTAAGAGTTAAAGTATTGAAGCCAGAAAGTCAGTATGACCAGCTAACATTGTCAGAAAGGTAACAATGTCAGTCATTATGTTTTCTTTCATGACAGATTTAAAAGCCAGGGAGGTGTCAGTAAAGAGGTCTTGGTAAAGGCAGTCCTATAACCTGATGCAAGCTATAGGACTATTGACTAGGGGCCTATTTACACTTAGGTGTGAATTACAACACATGGAGGTAATGCACACACGTGCCACATATACAATAGTTCCCCTTAAACATACACTAAACTGTATTGCATAGATGCAAACCAGCTACATAGGAAAGAATGGGATTTCTAAACACATTTTTATTTATGGCTTTTACTCCAGGAAAATGTCACTTGTGAATAGGCGCCGATATTGGCCACACGCCGCAAACCAAGATACATGATCCTCACAAGCATGATTTTAATGGGCCAATGAACACTTTGAACCACTACGATCATACTTTAACCACTTCAGCCCCGGAAGGATTTGCCCCCTTAATGACTAGGCAATATTTTGCAATACGGCACTGTGTCGCTTTAACTGACAATTGAGCGGTTGTGCGACGTTGTACCCAAATCAAATTGGTGTTCTTTTTCCCCCCCACAATTAGTGTTTTCTCATCAGTTTAGGCCGATATATATTCTTCTACATATTTTTGGTAAAAAAAAAAAAAAAAAAATATCCCAATAGGCGTATATTGATTATTTTGTGAAAAAGTTAGCACGTCTACAAACTATGGGATAGATTTATTGACTATTTAAAAAAATTTTTTTTAATTGTGTTTACCGGTAACGGCGGCAATCTGCAATTTTTAGGGGAACTGCGACATTGCGGCGGACAAATCTAACCCCAATTTACACTTTTTGGGGCCCAGTGATATTATTACATTGATCAGTGCTATAAAAATGCCCTGATCAATGTAAAAATTACACTGGAGGGTAAGCGGTTAACATTAGGGGGCGGTCAAGGGGGTTACATAGTTACATAGTTAGTAAGGTTGAATAAAGACACCAGTCCATCCAGTTCAACCTGAGTGAGTGTGGGTCTACAACCCTGACCCTTGTCCCTAACCCTGAACATCGCACACTCACATCAATCCCTACCCTCAATTCAAGGTCCCCATTCATATACTAGGGCCAATTTTGGACAGAAGCCAATTAACCTACCAGCATGTCTTTGGAGTGTGGGAGGAAACCGGAGTACCAGGAGGAAACCCACGCAGGCACAGGGAGAACATGCAAACTCCAGGCAGGTAGTGTCGTGGTTGGGATTCGAACCAGCGACCCTTTTTTACTGCTAGGCGAGAGTGCTAACCACTGCACCACTGTGCCGCCCGTGGGTTAACTGTGTTCCCTAGGTGTGTTCTAACTGTAGGGGGGATGGGCTGCCAGGGACATGACAGAGATCACTGTTCCCGATCAATGGGAACAGTAGATCTCTGACATGTCCCCTGTCAGAACGGGGATTCGTCTTGTTTACAAAGGCAGATACCCGTTCTGCCTCTGTACTAGGCGATCGCGGGTCGCCTGTGGACAGTCGGCTCGACCCGCGGGCACGCTCCCGCAACTGCGCCTGCCGACGTACACCTACGGCGATTCGCACAGGAGAGCCAACCTGCCACTGTATAACGACAGCGGCTGGTCGGCAAGCAGTTAAGGCTGGGTTCACACTAGTGCAAATTGGATATGGGTTTCTCCATCCAATTTGCATGACAGGAGATTGTGACCGGCTCTCAATGGAGCCAGTTCACACATCTCTGGAGCAGATTGCACAAGGGTTCTTTGCGTCTTTGGCTCAGTTTCAGGTCCGAGTTAAGGCAAAAATTCGGGCCTGATTCGTCCCTGAAACTGAGAACAGGGACGCACCGGACCCCTGCCGTCAGCCACATCTGTTTCAAGTCACAGTGGCAGCATTGGATGGCACAGTGGCTGTGTTCGATGGCCGCAGTGGCTGCGTTCCACGGGCGCAGTGGCTGCGTTCCACGGGCGCAGTGGCTGCGTTCCACGGGCGCAGTGGCTGCAATTGATGTTTTTTTTTTCAGTTTGTTTGCACCCCCCCCAAAAACTTTGAGCACTAGCCGCCACTGATAGTAGTACACAATTCAAAAGAGGTGTGCCTCTGCAATACAATCGTATCACATTCCCTCGGTACAGCTGCGCTCAGCTGATCTCTTCTCTTCTCCTGGCTGTCAGCGGGGGGGGGGGGGGGATCTCGGCCTCTGCAGGCGCTCAGCTCCACTGCTCTCCTCATCTCCCGGGTGTCAGTGGAGGATCTCGGCCCACCTCCCTCTGCAGTGCTCGGAGTTGTGAAAGACAGCTCAGGCGGGCCACGGAAGCGCCGAGCGGTGCTATAAGAAGGTACTTGCACAATTTTATTAAAGAAACACACACCCTCCACATTACATAATCCTGTAAGAGAGAGGATTCCAGCATTTTACCAGCACTTTAACTCTGTTCACACTGGGGATTCCTGGGGAGGGAGAAGGGGAGAGAAGATAGCACATTGCATGGCAAGCCCCACCCTGAAAAAAAGCCCTACCCCGAAAATAAGCCCTACTGTGTTTTTGGTTACTAAAATTAATATAAGACCTGGGCTTATTTTCGGGGAAACATGGTAGTAGCTTGTTTCATATTTCTTATTCTTTGGTATAAACCATAAACCTTACCTTGTATCAACATTTCTAAAAAAGCTGCACAAAGCTTCATCGTAAATTCCTTTCTGGAAAAAATAAAATGTTTTCTGGTTACATTTATACAACTCTAAAAGATGTAAATACACCTTTACAGCAATCTTTTTTCCTATAACGTGACCCTAACCACAAACCTACAAGAGTACCTATCTTAGCCTTCAAACCATACCTATGGAGCTCTTTAAAATAGAACCCAAAAAATCTGCATCTGTAGTGACCAATTTACCTCATTTCCCCCACAATTTCTCACAAATACCAAATGATCCTGCTAGTGTAGTCCATCTAATGTAGCTTCCAGTGATGCGGGGACAACACTGCTGCACTGCAAGTTTAAAGCATTGTCCCTCATGTAGGCCAGGTTTTCTTGCAGGACAGTGGTATCAGGGGGTGGGACTATCAACTAGTTCTGCCCAGTGCTTTCTGGATTGGCACTCTCTCTACATTGTGAATGTCAGAGTGTGTGAGGCACAAATGAAGGAGGTTTTGACTCACTAAAGGGAGGAAAATTAACATTTTTTTAACATTTTTTTTTTAAAGACTTCTGCATCACATAGCAACGGGATTTGAAACCTTTTAGACTACAACACAGGAGCCTTTAGCCACATTTTTTCCACCCCCTCATGTAATTTGACTGACAAATGCTAGAATCTCTGAAGCTGTCAGGACCTGGATCACCTGCTGGTGGTACTGTGCTTCCCAGAGCACAAGGTGGTAGTTTCGGTGTCCACTAGCAGGTATCTCCCAGCAGATCCCAGTAATCAGTTTCCACCTGATGCTGGCTGCTGGGAAGGCATTTAGGCCCTCCCCTACTAGTGCCTCTTGCTCCAGTGTTTTGCTGCTGCCAGATTCTGTTTGCAATTGATCCTGATAGGGTTGTACCGATACCACTTTAAGACAGAGTACAAGTACCAATACTTTTTTCAAGTACTCGCTGATACCCGATACTTTTTTTAAAGCAGAGGTCCGCCCACCGCTGCAAAGATTAAAAGCCAGCAGCTGCACATACTCCAGCTGCTGACTTTTAATAATCGCACGCTTACCTGTCCTGTAATCCAGCGATGTCGGCATCGCAGCTGATGTTTCCATCAGCTGTCGGGTGCATGCCGCCTCCATTGCGAGTAAGGGAGCCCGGCAGTGGAACCTTACGGCTTCACGCCGGGAAAACTAATGCGCATGCACAAGGCTCCGCTCCTCTCTCCTACTGGCCCGGCAGCCGGGGGAGGAGGAAGGAAGCCCGGGCGGTGACGTCAATACCCGCGGCTGAGGCTCCCGGAAGTGAGAACAGGATACCTGTGAAAGACAGGTATCCTGTCCCCCCTGAAAGGTGCCAAATGTGGCACCGGAGGGAGGAAGGAGTACAAAGAGCGGAAGTTCCACTTTTGGGTGGAACCCTGCTTTAAGGTCATGTGACAGTGGCACTAATATGCAGCAATGATGGGCACTGAGAGTGTCCGCGTTTTTTATCCTTATTTTAATTTTTTTTTACAATTTTTGAAGATGAATGGACAAGAGACAGAGGTTCCTATTCATTCATAAACTGAAGCATCGTAAACACAGTTAACGATGCCCAGTTATGAATGGACAGAGTCAGTGATCACTGACTGTTCATTCAGAAAAGGAAGGAGCCAGTAAATTACAAATTTACCGGCTTCTTCTTCCGCTCTCCATCCTGACAGGTCTGGGACAGGGGGGGACCGGAGGAGGAGGAGCACACAGAGGGGGACCGGAGGAGATCGGCTTTTTTTTGTATAAAGCTAGTCTCTGTTTATTAGGTTGATTAGTTGGTTATTCTGTCACTGTGTTTTTGGTTCAATTATATTTTTATGTTTGCTGTGTGCTGGTGTTTGGATGGATTTTGTTTCACTGTCTCCACCAGTCTCCTGAATGTAGCTACGCAGATCTGAGCTGTTGAGGCCGACATCCTGGAGTGAATACTGACATGGAATTACTCTTGTAACACTTTTACATTTCTAAACCATCACAGGAGCACTTTAAGGTCTTGAACACATGGGCAGCATAACATGGAACTTAGCATGCGTTTCCAGCATTGACCATGAGCAGAAACATACGTCAAGCCAAATAGCTCAGCACAAGCAGCCACATAAACACTTAACAAAGTATTACTTTGCTCTGTGTTAAACTGAAGATGAGTTGCCACTGATGTTGTACCACCACTCAGGACTGTTCAACATACAGTATGTGTCAGCTTGGATTAAAAATAAATAAATAAATAAAAAAAAATTTATAAAAAGGGAAGTCGTTTTACCTTGTTCACAGCGGCATGTTCTCTCAATGCAAGGTCCCAGAACCTGCACCCAATCTGATTTCCACACTGTCCAACTACACGGGAAAAAAAAAAAAAACATAAAATATTCCTAGAATTGCTCTGTTGCTTGGGTCATATTTTGTGAAGATAGAATGGCCTCATATTTGTAAAATGCCATATTACACAGAGTGCAGAGAGACAGTCACAACACATCCTCAAAGAAATTCCCTATTTATCATGCCTATACTGTATTCCAGTTTGAGAGGAAGCTAAATCCTTACAAGCATTATTTTGGATTACGGGAAGAAACCCGTTTAGTGAATATCTAAAATCAACACAGATAATGTTCCCACTGAGCATTGGAACTCAAAGATCTCAAAGCAAGTGCACTCTTCCTACTATTTATTAATGATGGTAACTAAAAGGAAGGGAAGTCTGTATGTTTAGTGTGCTCAGTTAATGCATAGTCTGATTATGAAAGTGGCAAAACATGGACTCTTTACAGCAATCTCTCTGTGAATGAGTGTAACATGTGGCTGCGTAGCCTCTACAAGACTTTATAACAAGAAAGAGTCAAGTTGAGAAAAGTATGTTCCCTGTGCAGATCTAGGAACCCAGAAGGGTTAAGATAATCTTTTTTCAACAGTACAAAAAAAATACAAAAAAAATAAAATAAAAAAACCCACATTACTAAGCCTTTAGGCTCGGTTCACACTGAGGTGACCCATCAGGTGACTTAGCCGCCTGACAAGTCAGGCCCCATTCAGTGCAATAGTACCCTTTGGAGCGACTCAAGTTGCTCCGACTTAGAAAGAGATTCCTGTACCATTTGGGGGCGACTTCAGAGTGACTTACATTGACCTAGATTACAAGAGTTGGTTGCAAATCCCGCTGTACGGCGCGGCTTCAGAGTTGGGCGACTTTGAAGCCGCTCCAGTGTGAACCGAGACTTAAAGACAAAGTTTTTCAAAATATACTTACATACTAATAGTAGCAGTTTTCTAAGAATAAATGAGTTTAGTAAGGGCCGGTTCACAACAGAATGTGGTGCAGGAAACCTGTGTTCCATGTGTATATCACCGCCTTCAAAATGCCTTGCAGTTGCCATCGGCAGCAGTTCTCAATATTAATGACACCCCAAATTACCCTGAACCGGATCACATGGTATAGAAGTAGTAGAATAGAAGTAGTGCATGCACAACTTTGGTGTTGTGCAATTTTATTTAATCAAGATGAACGGGCTGAAATCACACCACACAGAACTGTATGTAAATCACATGGTGCCACTGATGATGGCGTAGTGTCACTGTGCCCTGGATATGCTGATGATGGCCCAGTGTCACTGTGCCCTGGATATGCTGATGATGATGGCGTAGTGTCACTGTGCCCTGGATATGCTGATGATGATGGCGTAGTGTCACTGTGCCCTGGATATGCTGATGATGATGGCGTAGTGTCACTGTGCCCTGGATATGCTGATGATGATGGCGTAGTGTCACTGTGCCCTGGATATGCTGATGATGATGGCGTAGTGTCACTGTGCCCTGGATATGCTGATGATGGCCCAGTGTCACTGTGCCCTGGATATGCTGATGATGATGGCGTAGTGTCACTGTGCCCTGGATATGCTGATGATGATGGCGTAGTGTCACTGTGCCCTGGATATGCTGATGATGATGGCGTAGTGTCACTGTGCCCTGGATATGCTGATGATGATGGCGTAGTGTCACTGTGCCCTGGATATGCTGATGATGATGGCGTAGTGTCACTGTGCCCTGGATATGCTGATGATGGCCCAGTTTCACTGTGCCCTGGATATGTTGATGATGATGGCGTAGTGTCACTGTGCCCTGGATATGCTGATGATGATGGCGTAGTGTCACTGTGCCCTGGATATGATGATGGCGTAGTGTCACTGTGCCCTGGATATGATGATGATGATGGCGTAGTATCACTATGCCCTGGATATGATGATGATGGCGTAGTGTCACTGTGCCCTGGATATGATGATGATGGCGTAGTGTCACTGTGCCCTGGATATGCTGATTATGATGGCGTAGTGTCACTGTGCCCTGGATATGCTGATGATGATGGCGTAGTGTCACTGTGCCCTGGATATGCTGATCATGATGGCGTAGTGTCACTGTGCCCTGGATATGATGATGATGATGGCGTAGTGTCACTGTGCCCTGGATATGATGATGATGATGGCGTAGTGTCACTGTGCCCTGGATATGATGATGATGATGGCGTAGTGTCACTGTGCCCTGGATATGATGATGGCGTAGTGTCACTGTGCCCTGGATATGATGATGATGGCGTAGTCTCACTGTGCCCTGGATATGCTGATGATGATGGCGTAGTGTCACTGTGCCCTGGATATGCTGATGATGATGGCGTAGTGTCACTGTGCCCTGGATATGCTGATGATGGCGTAGTGTCACTGTGCCCTGGATATGATGATGATGGCGTAGTGTCACTGTGCCCTGGATATGATGATGATGGCGTAGTGTCACTGTGCCCTGGATATGCTGATGATGATGGCGTAGTGTCACTGTGCCCTGGATATGCTGATGATGGCGTAGTGTCACTGTGCCCTGGATATGATGATGATGATGGCGTAGTGTCACTGTGCCCTGGATATGCTGATGATGATGGCGTAGTGTCACTGTGCCCTGGATATGCTGATGATGATGGCGTAGTGTCACTGTGCCCTGGATATGATGATGATGGCGTAGTGTCACTGTGCCCTGGATATGATGATGATGGCGTAGTGTCACTGTGCCCTGGATATGCTGATGATGATGGCGTAGTGTCACTGTGCCCTGGATATGCTGATGATGATGGCGTAGTGTCACTGTGCCCTGGATATGATGATGATGGCGTAGTGTCACTGTGCCCTGGATATGCTGATGATGATGGCGTAGTGTCACTGTGCCCTGGATATGATGATGACGGCGTAGTGTCACTGTGCCCTGGATATGCTGATGATGATGGTGAAGTGTCACTGCACCCTGGATATGCTGATGATGATAGCCCAGTGCCACTGCGCCCTGGATATGTTGATGATGGCGTAGTGTCACTATGCCCTGGATATGATGGTGATGATGATGATGGCGTAGTGTCACTGTGCCCTGGATATGATGACGATGATGGCGTAGTGTCACTGTGCCCTGGATATGCTGATGGCCCAGTGTCACTGTGCCCTGGATATGCTGATGATAATGGCGAAGTGTCACTGCGCCCTGGATATGCTGATGATGATAGCCCAGCGCCACTGCGCCCTGGATATGATGATGATAGCGTAGTGTCACTGTGCCCTGGACATGATGATAGCCCAGTGTCACTGTCCTGACACCTTCCGCCGCTCTTCCCACGCCTCCCATCCCTCCAGAAGTACCTGTTACCACCTATTACTGTTATATTCCTTTTGACAGCAATAAAAGTGATGAGAATTTTTTTTTTTTAAAGGGACAATGTAAAAAAATTAAAAAAGCGCCCTGTCCCTGAGCAGCAAAGAAAATGCATACGTAAGTTGCACCTGCATATGGAAACGGTGTTCAAATCACATGTTAGGTATTGCCGCGATCATCAAAGCGAGAGCAATAATTCTAGCAAAAGACCTTCCCCGTAACCATTACATTTTTTTTTAAGCATCGCCTATGGAGAATTTTTTTTTTTTTTTTTTTAGGCACCGTAGTTTGTCGCCATTCCACGAGTGAATTTCAAAACATGACATGTTCAGTATCCATTTACTCGACGTAACATCCTCTTTCACTATGTATTAAAAAAAAATTGGGCTAACTTTATGCCCCGTACACACGGTCGGATTTTCCGATGGAATGGGAGCGTGTTGTCAGAAATTCCGACCGTGTGTGGGCTCCATCGGACATTTTCCATTGGATTTTCCGACACACAAAGTTGGAGAGCAGGAGATAAAATTTTCCGACAACAAAATCCGTTGTCGGAAATTCCGATCGTGTGTACACAAATCCAACGGACAAAGTGCCACGCATGCTCAGAATAAATAAAGAGATGAAAGCTATTGGCCACTGACCCTTTTATAGTCCAGACGTACGTGTTTTACGTCACCGCGTTCAGAACGATCGGATTTTCCGACAACTTTGTGTGACCGTGTGTATGCAAGACAAGTTTGAGCCAACATCCGTCGGAAAAAATCCATGGATTTTGTTGTCGGAATGTCCGAACAAAGTAAGACCGTGTGTACGCCCTATAACTGTTTATTTTATTTATTATTAATTCATGAAAGTGTCTTCTTTCCCCCCCCAAAAAATGCGTTTGAAAAACCACTGTGCAAATACCGTGTGACATAAAATATTGCAACGATCGCCATTTTATTCTTTAGGATCTCTGCTAAAAAAAAAATAAATGAATTATATATTTTTACTTGGGGGTATTAACCACTTGCTTACTGGGCACTTAAACCCCCCTCCTGCCCAGACCAATTTTCAGCTTTCAGCGCTGTCACACTTTGAATGACATACAACACTGTACCCAAATGAAATTTTTATCATTTTTTTCCCACAAATAGAGCTTTGTTTTGGTGGTATTTAATCACAGCTGGGGTTTTTATTTTTTGCTAAACAAACAAAAAAAGATGGAAATTTTTGAAAAAAATAAAAATCATGTTTAATCGTTTGTTATAAAATTTTGCAAACAGGTAATTTTTCTCCTTCATTGATATGCGCTGATGAGGCGGCACTGGTGGGCACTGATAGGCTGCACTGATGGGCACGGATAGGCACAGTTAAGGCAGCACTGATGGGGACAGATAAGGCGGTACTGATGGCCACTGATGGGCGCTGATGGGCGCTGATGGGTGGCACTGATGGGTGGCACTGAAGGGCACTGATAGGTACCACTGATGGGGGCACTGATAGGCACTGGCAGATGACACTGATGGGCAGCACTGTTGCACTGATGTGGGCGCTAATGGGTGGCACTGTGGGCACTGATGGATGGCACTGTGGGCACTGATGGGTGACGCTGGCGGGCACTGGTAGGCAGCACTGCTGCCTATTGCTTTGTGACAGTCTGATCGCCGTGATCGGGACTGATGTCCCGATCACGGCCGCTGTCAGCGCGAGGAGGAAAAATAGCCGATTACCGCCTCTGTTTACATCACATGATCAGCTGTCATTGGCTGACAGCTGATCATGTGGTAAGGGGTCGGGACCAACCCCTTACTCTGTTCTGTGATCAGGCGAGTCTCATAGACTCGCTGATCACCGCGTGCGCCCTGCAGGGGGCGCGCAAGCCGCTCGTGCACGGAACGACGTCAATAGACGTAGTCCCGGCAATTTAGATCCACGCTGTTGCCGTCATTTGGCAATGGCCCGGATCTGAAGCGGTTAAAGGCATTTTCTTGTTGTTATGTAAACAACACGTGTCAAAAAGAGGCTCAGTGCTTAAGTGTTAACCTGTAAGCAACTAATGTCAGAAATAGGCTTAGAACTGAGAGAGCTAAATTATGAAAAAACAAAGTTGGAGAACGCTTGCAGTAAACAACAACAGCAGGTCCATTCCCACTTACAGAACAATTCATTCCATAGCCGGATTGTGCCAGTATCAAGTTAGAAAAGTGAACAAAGTTATAGAACGGCACTAGCAGGAAATCAGACAAGCCAATAAGTAATAGAAACGTTTATCACCTCCAGTTTGTCCATTATTCCTCACCTTGTACAACTATAGACTGTGTCATCTCTCTCTCCCGCACTGACAGCACCAGTTACCGCTCACACCACCTGCCTGCAGGAGGAACCTTTCTTTTAGTTCTCTGTACACTGGGGGACGCACTTTACAGGAGCACCAGCGTCCAGCGTGAGTTGTGCTTGGCGCTCCCTGGCGGTGTCATAGCAACGGTGTCAACTGCTGAAAGACGGTGTTCTGTCAGATAAGCGAACCGGTCAGGTCACGTCATTTTAGCGGTGTCCTTGCTAGGGGCGGCGCCAGGTGGGTGCTTTAGCTAGTCTTATAGCACCCCCATTAGCAGCCACTTAGAGCGCTCCGAGGCGATCGCAGTTTAGAGCCCGAGCTCCTGCTTGTCAATGACTGCAGGCAGACCTTACCAGCGTCACTCCCGCCCCATGTGTGCAAAACAGATCTCTTATCTGTCCGGGGCGGGCTCAGGGAACGGCAGGGCTGGACGATACTATGTCACTGCACTGACCTGCATAGGGAGGGAGGGGGGTTCTCAGGCTTATCCAATCAGGCTGCGTCCTTGCTGCAACCCCTCCCCCTTCCTCTACTGTCTTGTTTTGATTTTCCAGAGGAAGAAGAACTTGAAACCAAACGTGACTTTCCTGGTGTCTCCATGGCAGCATACCAATGGTTGGTGGCTCCGCCCCAACCAACCCACAGGACCACTTTAATGCTATAAATGAAAGAGTTGTTCCTCCCTGCCAACATTTTTTGTTTTTTAAAAACTGACTGAATTCCCATTCTCTTTTCATCTGTCCCTAGTACTTCATAGCTCCCAACTGTCCCTGATTTCGAGGGACTGTCCCTGATTTGGAGCAATGTCCCTCTGTCCCTCAATCCTCCCCATTTGTCCCTCATTTTGGTCTGATCTATATAGTTGTATAAAAAATGCACTTTTTATCTATCAAAAAGTGTTTTCCAGTGCTAAACCTTTCATCTGATTTCTAAATTGCTGCATTTGTAAATTCCAAAAGCCAATATAAAGGAATAGTAGTGGTAAAAAAAAGATTTGTGGATTTAACCAATCTTGTTTTTTTTGTACAATTCTCCTTTAAGGGGACGTGACAAGGGGTGTGTCCTGTGCCTGCATACTTTTGCTGATAGGTGTCCCTCATTCCCATCTCAAAAAGTTGGGAGGTATGGTACTTTAATACTTCAAAAAGATCCTCAACATACCACTAGGTAAGGGCTGCAACAGTCAGGTAAGGTTTAAAAAATAAATAAATAAAAGAGCACTTGGGCTGGTTGAAACATCTTTTTTGTTTCTATTTTTTATTTTTTAGCCTGCACCACGGATCATCCCGCAGGTGATCCCACAGAAGCTCTCCAGATAGGAGATCAAGGGGTCATAGAAGCTCGGGTCATTCCCACTCATCCTCGGCCCATGCTTCTCGCAGTGGTCAGAGATCACCCCGACATACCTCAAGCAGACATGACTCCCAGCGCAGACCTGTGTATCCAGGAGATAAAGCATGCTGGATGTGTGGGAAACAAGCCCTTCCCGATAAATTGGTATGTGGTCAGTGCCTCCTAGAAGCCACAGGGGACAAGGAAAGAGACAAACAGGAGTCCATGGAATCAATCAAAAACCTAATCAAAGATTCTATCCGGGAGTTGGGCTTTTCCCAAGACCAAGTATCCCCACCCTCGGACGAATTGACAGTAAACACACCTACCCCGCAACCTGATCCAGAGGTTAATTCTGAAGATGAGACAGAAGGGGGGGAGGAAAATGCTTCAACCTTTGATTTTGCTCTAGTGGAGCCTTTTATCAACGCAGTAAAGGACGCTATCCAATAGGAGGAAGACCCAGAGCTTCCATCTAAAACCAAAAGATATTTTCCACACCTAAAGAAGAATTATCAGCCTTCCCTTTGATGGAAGAAATCAAGGAAGTGGTGACGGATGAATGGCAGAAAGTGGACAAGAGACCCTTAGTTTACAATTGATTTCTCAAATTATATCTGCTGGCAGAGGCAGATGCGCAGCCTTTTGACTCGGTACCGATGGTAGACGCCTCTATTATAAGGTTAGCCAGAAATACAACACTACCTCTAGAAGACGCAGTCTCCTTTAAAGCGGTTGTATACCCGCTGGCTTTTTTTTTTTCCTACACCTGCAAGGGAAAAGGCATAATGAGCTAGTATGCACCGCATACTAGCTCATTATGAGATACTTACCTTAGAACGAGGCGCCGGCATCTCACTCTGTCCACGCCGAGGGAGCTGATATTTCCCCTTGGCGTGTCTTCCGGGTATCGCGGCTCCGGCGCTGTGAGTGGCCGGAGCCGCGATGTCGTCACTGCCGCGCATGCGCGCGGGAGACTTCTGTCCGGCAAGCTCCGGAGTTTGCCGGGCTGTAAGCCGAGAATCCCCTGTGCGCATGCGCCGCTGCAGTCAGTGGCTCATTGCAAGGGGAATATCTCCTAAACCGTACAGGTTTAGGAGATATTTTTTTTTCCTACAGGTAAGCCTTATTATAGGCTTACCTGTAGGTGAAAGTTAAAAAAAAAAAAAGGTATACAACTGCTTTAAGCATGTCCTTGACCAAAGGGTCGCTTCAGATCTAAAAAAATCTTATCAAGCAGCAGGAGGGGCATGCATACCAGCGGTAGCTCTGATTTCGATCTCAAGGGCTACCAGGGTGTGGTCAGACAACATCGAAACAGCCCTCAGACAGGGTGGGGGCTCTGATGAAATCATCAAGACACTTGATGGGCTAAAGTTGGCCTCAGATTTCATGGCAGAGGCTGCCATTGATGTCCTACAATCTTCCTCCAGAGCTATACTGTACTCCATCACTGACAGAAAGGCATTATGGCTTAAGCCATGGTCGGCCGACCCAACTTCAAAACAATCATGGTGCCGCATTCCCTATAATGGAAAAGCTCTGTTCGGCGACAAAATGGATGCAGCAATCACCCTTTTCCTTCCAGCCCACCAAAATTCCAACCTCCAAGGAGAAGAGGGAGGTTCTTCAGTATGTGCAAATTCTTATTCGTCATCAAGCAGTAGTGCCAGTTCTGGATTTGGAAAAACGCTCATTATTTTATTGGTCCCCAAGAAGTCGGGCGGTTGGAGGCCCGTGTTGGACCTGAAGAGGTTGAACAAATACATCCATGTAGAACATTTCAAAATGGAATCCTTTAAACACAGTAATTCTTTCAGTACAACCAGGGAATTGGATGGTCTCTATAGACCTCCAAGATGCATATCTCCATATACCCATTCTACAGCAGTTTCAACCATTCCTACGATTCAAAATAGGCGACTTACATCTCCAAATTCAATGCCTTCCCTTCGGAATCTCAACAGCTCCCAGGACCTTCACCAAGGTGCTAGTGGCAATCTTAGCTCCTCTTCGAGAGAAAGGGATTAGGGTGCTACACTATTTAGACGATATCCTGATTTTATCCCAGCACAAAGAGAGCTTAGAGATACATGTGCGATTGGTCCTAGACACTTTGAGCAGGTTCGGGTGGCTGATCAATTACTCCAAAAATCCAGCTCACACCTACGCAGAAGATGACATATCTGGGAGCACTCCTCAACACTCCAGAAAAGATTCCGGCTCTGATAGGGAAAGTGAAAAAAGTACTGGCAAGTAGGGATGAGCCGAACACCTCCCTGTTCGGTTCGCAGAACATGCGAACAGGAAAAAAATTAGTTCGAACACCGTTAAAGTCTATGGGACTCGAACATGAATAATCGAAAGTGCTCATTTTAAAGGCTTATATGCAAGTTATTGTCATAAAAAGTGTTTGGGGACCTGGGTCCCGCCCCAGGGGACATGTATCAATGCAAAAAAAGTTTTAAAAAACGGCCATTTTTTCGGGAGCAGTGATTTTAATAATGTTTTAAAGTGGAACAATAAAAGTGTAATATTCCTTTAAATTTTGTACCTGGGGGGTGTCTATAGTATGCCTGTAAAGGGGCGCATGTTTCCCATGTTTAGAACAGTCTGACAGCAGGATGACATTTCAGCCATTTAAAACTACTTGCGGCTATTAATGAATTGTCGGTCCGACAATACACATAAAAGTTCATTGATAAAAACGGCATGGGATTTCCCCACATTGATTTAAAAGTCCATGATATCTCCCATGGACTTTTAAAGGGTGTTCCGCGGCTTTCGAATCGCAAACACCCTAAATTGTTTGCTGTTCGGTCAACTGGTGAAAAGCCGATGTTCGAGTCGAACATGAGTTAGACTCGAACTTGAAGCTCATCCCTACTGGCAAGCCATTCTATGGTGGCATCAGACTGTCTGAGCCTGCTGGGGTCCCTTTCTTCATTTATACCCATGGTGAAGTGGGCCAAGTGGCATCTACGAGGGTTCCAGCTGGGGTTTCTATCACCATGGAGGAAGAATCGCCTAGAACAGAGGATATTGGTCATGCCCGCAATGAAGTCCAGTCTTTGGTGGGGGACAAGACCATCCAACCTTCGGGTTCACTGTTCTCTGGGGCCCATCTCGTGGACCATTCTTACGTCAGACGCTAGGCTAGGGAGCACACTTCAAAGACCAGCTAGTACAAGGAAGATGGCAATTCAACTCGGAGGAAGTAGTTTCAAACGTTTTGGAACTAAGAGCAGCATGGATGGCAATCCTGCATTTAGCCACCTCCCTCAGAGGAAAATCCATACTTCTACAGATGGACAACAGAGCGGCAGTGGCCTATGTCCAGAACCAGGGGGGAACACACAGCAGGTCCCTATTCAACGAAGTTACGCCCATTCTGACCTGGGCCGAGAAGAATCTAATCAACCTACGAGCCTCATATATCCCAGGGAACCAAAATCAGTTAGCCGACCATCTGTCAAGATCATTCATCAACAACGAGCGGTCCCTAATTCCAAGGGTCTTCCTTTGGATATGCCAGCAATAGGGCACCCCCCAAATAGATCTCTTTGCCTCCCCACTCAATGCAAAGACGCCTCTATTTATCTCAAGATTACCGTCTCGGAGGTCAGCGGAAGTGGATGCCTTAGTTCAGCCTTGGAACTTTCCAAAGGGATATGCATTTCCTCCGACCCCTCTGATATTGAGGTTTCTCCAGCGTCTGACAACAGAGAAAGCCACAAACTTGGCAGTGGTCCCGTATTGGCCCAAAAGGCCGTGGTTCGCACTCCTAGTGAGGATGGCTTTGTGCAAACTGCTGCCCCTTCCGCGCCTGAACAACCTGTCTCAGGAAAATTTCTTTCACCCACATCCGGAAATCCTAGACTTGAAGGCCTGGAAGTTGAGCGGAAAAGGTTGGATGAATTAGGATGTTCACATAGTGTTATTCAAACACTACTACAGGCAAGAAAGTCTTCCACTAATTCCACCTATTGCAGGGTATGGAGAAAGTTTACAGAGCTGACAGAGGTTAACCATTTCGATCCTGGAGTCCAGAATGTACTTCTCTTCTTGCAGAGTGGTTTGGACTTAGGTTTGGGCCTAAACACACTTAAGGTCCAGGTCTCAGCTCTTTCAGCACTATAAACGATGGGCATTGAACCCTCTTGTTGAATGCTTTTTGAAGGCAGTCCTAAGATTGCGACCTCCCAGGAAAACTTATCCCGAATGGGACTTGACTATTGTGCTTAATGTTCTATCAAATCCTCCTTTTGCTCCCACAGAAGAGTGCACCTTGGAAGACATTCCCTTGAAAACGGTATTCCTGATCGCAATTACTTCAGGTCGCAGAGTATCAGAGATCCAAGCTCTAGGATCACAGGAACCTTACATCACCTTTTTCCCAGACAGGGTGGTTTTGCAGCCCATTCATCAATTCGTTCCTAAAGTGCCTTCAGTCTACCATCTTAATCAAGAATGGGTTCTTCCAGCTTTTGGAGAGAACCCAGATTCTTCAAAACTACACAAATTAGATATAGCCAGATATGCCTGAGGCACTATTTAAGTTTAACGCAACAGTTCCGTAAAGATCAAAGACTGTTTATCATCTCAAAAGGTGCCAGAAAGGGAATGGCAGCATTCAAAACGACCCTGGCAAGCTGGATCGTAAAGGTAATCCGGAGAGCGTATCGGGCTAGTGGTCTCCCAGTTCCAGATGCGGTCAATGCACATTCAACACAGGGAACGGCCTCCTCTTGGGCAGCCTTGGCGCAGGTCTCCCCTGAGACAATTTGCAGAGAAGCTAGTTGGTCGTCCTTCAACACTTTCATGTTGCTCTATAGTGTAGACCCGGCGGTTCTTACTTCCCTAGAATTTGGGGAGAGGACCTTGCAGTTATCTGTGCTGTAGTTTTCATTAAATTTCTTATTGCAGTACCCTCCCTGTAAGCGAGTTATTTACCATTGGTATGCTGCCATGGAGGCACCAGGAAAACAAAAAATTAAATTCTCACCTTTCCGTAATTTTCCTTTCCTGGTGCCTACCTATGGCAGCATACACCCTCCCTTCAAATAATCCTTAAGGTTCTGAGGTCTAGTTACAAGAATGCCAGCAGGGAGGAACAACTCTTATTTATAGAGTTAAAGTGGTCCTGTGGGTTGGTTGGGGGCGGAGCAACCAACTATTGGTATGCTGCCATGGGTAGGCACCAGGAAAGGAAAATTACGGAAAGGTAAGTATTCAATTTTCCGTTTTTCTCTTCCTTTACGTTGCTTCAGGGAGAGGAGAATCACCTTATGCAGCAGTCTGGATAGTCACAGTCCCTTGTCTTAGTGGAGGGAAGCATTCCCTCTGTTTAGTCACACACCAGGAGGCTGGTGTTAAAAAACTACTGTTAAACACTCAGAAGCCTCTACGCGTTTTGCATACATACCTTCGTCATCAGATGATGCATGTATGTATGCGAAACACGTAACGACTTCTGGGTAATTACGGACATCGCTTCCTGTCACAAATCCAAACCAAAACGAGGCTTGGAACGCACGCCGGGATCGAGGAATGAAACGGCGTGGTGGATCCCCGTAACAAGCAGCTGAATAGACTCAGTGCCGCTTCTAAGGCACCATAAAGTGTGAGTGTACATTTCTTACATTTTTTAATGGCCAAAACAAAATAAATCTTTTATATAAACATATTGCGCAATGATGAATGTTTAATTTCTATGAGATGCCAACATTGATATGGAGAAAGGAGTAGCATCTAGTGGCTAACTAGTTGGAGGAACGGCAGGATAGTGGAGTGGTTATCCCTATATGAACCAAAGGCAAAACTGTCTCTAGGCTCTGGTGAGTGCCCATTTTAGAAGGTGGTGGTGGCACATGAAGTGGTGAAAAGTTATTGTTACAAAGCACAGATGGAAATTGAAGCAAAGGAGCACACTGAATACATATTACTAATGGAGATGGACTTTGGGAATTATTATCATATGTTTATGGTTTAAGTTGTGATATTTTGCACTTTATGATGTTTGGCACTTTATTGTCACATTACACTTTATAGTTCATTGATTTAATGGTAAGGTTGGCATATAAGGTATAAACACTGCATTAGTGGTAATATTGCACTAGCACTTTGTATTAGCGCAGTTACACTATTTGAACACAATACTGGAGGAAAATGAACTGAGGTCCAGTTTGGTGGTATGCTGATTGCCTGTAGGATATGACCATGCGTTGTTGGACCTTGTCACGTACCTGGTAGGTTGTGAGCCTGAAGTGCAGAGAAGGACCTCCCTTACAGCTCCCACTCCTGTTCCTCTGGAATGGAGACAGAAGGCCAGGAGTGAGGCGTGGTATGGGTGCCTGGCAGGATCGACAGTCACCGGAAGTTCAGGAGTGGTGACACCCTCTGGGTCCAGAAGCTGAAGAGGACGCTGGATCGCAGAGAGGACCCGGAGCCACAGCAGATAAGGAAGCAGGTAAGTAATCAGGTAAGTAAGCAGGACTGGAACCAGGAACAAGCAGCAGGTAGTAGCCTGGAACGCTGGACTGGAACCTGGAACAAACAGCAGGTAGTAGCCTGGAACGCTGGACTGGAACCTGGAACAAGCAGCAGGTAGTAGCCTGGAACACTGGACTGGAACCTGGAACAAGGCAGCAGGTAGTAGCCTGGAACGCTGGACTGGAACCAGGAACAAGGCAGCAGGTAGTAGACTGGAACGCTGGACTGGAACCAGGAACAAGGCAGCAGGTAGTAGCCTGGAACGCTGGACTGGAACCAGGAACAAGGCAGCAGGTAGTAGACTGGAATGCTGGACTGGAACCAGGAACAAGGCAGCAGGTAGTAGACTGGAATGCTGGACTGGAACCAGGAACAAGGCAGCAGGTAGTAGACTGGAACGCTGGACTGGAACCAGGAACAAGGCAGCAGGTAGTAGACTGGAATGCTGGATACAGGTATCAGACTGAGGAGTGGTCAATCAAGCCAGAGGTCGGTATCGGTCGATCAGCAGAGGTACCAGGGACAACACAGAGGGATGGTCAGGCAAGCCAAGAGGGTCTGGTGCAGGCGGATAGCAGGATGGTCTAACAGGAAGCCTGTTAAGGCACACGGAACGCTGTAGAGCAGACAGCGGGGATGGAGTGTGACAGGCCGGTTTAAATAGCCCGCCTGGCACTAGCGGGAGTGCGCGCGCGCGCGTGCCCGTGCGTGACAGCACCCGTGAACGCGCGCACATGCGCAGTGGAACCCGCGGCCATGTCCTCCTGCGTCTGGATCGCTGATTATTGGCAGGATCTTCATGACATTGCCCCCCCCCCAAGGGGCAGCCTCCGGATGCCCCTTTGAAGGAATTTCTCCAGATGGGCTCTTTTAAAAGATTGTAAAAGATTTTCAGCATGAATATTATCCTCGGGTTCCCAAGAATTTTCTTCTGGGCCGAACCCCCTCCATTTTACCAAACATTGATTTTGGTAGCCTCTTCTCCTATGGTCCATGATAGCCTCCACCTCGAATTCTTCCTTCCCATCCACCAAAATTGGATCAGGAGGATCCGTACTTCGGCCTGGAAATGGGTTAGAAACCGAGGGTTTGAGTAGAGACACATGAAATACTGGATGTACTTTTAATGAATCCGGAAGTTCAAGTTCGTATGCCACCTCATTAATCCTTCGCTTAACAGGAAATGGGCCAAGAAACTTGGGACCCAATTTCTTTGATGGGCAAGCCATCCTGAGATTTACTGTAGATAACCATACCTGGTCCCCGGGTGTAAGTAACAGCTCACCTCGTCTCTTCTTATCAAAAGTTGCTTTATTATACTCCTGGGTCCTGGTCATAGTCTCCTGCAAAACTTGATTGTTGGAAGTGAAGAAGTCCAACCTCTCCTGAACTGCGGGTACTGTGCACTCTGGAAGAGAATTAGGCAGAAAAGAAGGGTGGTAACCATAATTTGCAAAAAATGGGGTTTGTTTGATAGCGGAATGAATAGAGTTGTTGTAGGCAAACTCAGCCAATGGAAGAACAGAAATCCAATCATCCTGGGCAAATGAAGAAAAACAGCGTAAATATTGTTCAAGAGTCTGGTTTGTTCTCTCTGTTTGCCCATTAGTCTGGGGGTGGTAAGCAGATGAAAATGAGAGTTCAATCTTCAATGTTTTGCATAGAGACCTCCAGAATCGGGAGGTAAACTGTACCCCCCGATCTGAAACGATATTAACTGGTACCCCATGGAGCCTGATGACTTCTCTAATGAATGCCTGTGCCGTTTCTGTAGCTGAGGGAGTGCCCTTCATTGGGACAAAGTGGGCCATCTTCGACAACCGGTCTACTATGACAAAAATTGAGGTGAAACCCCCATCCGGAGGTAATTCCACAATAAAATCTATAGAAAGCATCTTCCAAGGCCTATCTGGGACAGGTAATGGCTTTAGCAAACCCCATGCCTTGGTCCTGTGCCCCTTGTTTCTGATACAGGTGGTACAGGATTCAACAAATCTCCTACAACCTCACGTAACTGAGGCCACCAAAAGGTACGCTGTACCAGATCAGTAGTTTTAGCCACTCCAAAATGCCCAGCAAAAGCATGGTCATGACAGAGTTCTAGTACTGAAACTCGTAGTTCTTCAGGTATAAAAATCCTATTCTCGTGCCATAATAACCCATCCTTAACTTGGAGTTCTGGCCTAATGGAAGACCCCAATTCTGCGGAAGCCTGCCTAATCCGGGAAAGCAGATCTCCCTGAAGCCCAAGAAAATTCCCCGGAGACAGAATGGTGTCCGGAGGGGAAACCTCTTGGGGCTTTTGAAACATCCTGGATAGGGCATCAGGCTTGGTATTCTTGGAACCAGGGCGATAAGTGACATGAAAAGAGAACCTGGAGAAAAAGAGGGCCCACCTGGCTTGGCGTGGCTTCAACCTCTTTGCAGACCTCAAATACTCCAGGTTCTTATGATCTGTAAAAATTAAGACTGGATGAGCGGCACCCTCTAGCAGATAGCGCCACTCCTCCAACGCGGATTTGATAGCCAATAATTCTCTGTCACCTACATCATAATTTCTCTCTGCCGTGGACAATTTACGAGAGAAGAAGGCCACAGGATATAACAGGGCCTTAGTTCCCTGTCTTTGGAACAACACTGCCCCTACCGCAATTTCGGATGCGTCCACCTCTAGTACAAATGGCAGAGAGGAATCTGGATGTTTTAGCACGGAAGCAGAGGTAAAAAGACCCTTGAGAGTCTCGAAAGCCTTTTGAGCCTCAGCAGACCAGTGGAAACGTGTACCCTGTTTAGTTAGCTGTGTGATAGGTGTGATGATGGCTGAAAACCCCTTAATAAATTTGCGGTAGAAATTAGCGAATCCAACGAATCGCTGGATCCCCTTCTTATCTGTTGGGACTGGCCAGTCTAGTACTGCAGTGACCTTTTGGGGGTCCATCTTAATGCCCTTGCTGGAAATGATTAACCCCAAAAATGGAATACTTTCCTGTTCAAATTCACATTTCTCAGCTTTTGCATATAGACCGTGTTGTCGAAGCCGGGCCAATACACTTCTGATGTGCCTGCGATGGGATTCAAGGGAACAAGAAAAAATTAGTATGTCGTCTAGATAGACGATAACAAACAGATCTAGAAAGTCTCGTAAAACATCATTGATGAAGTACTGGAATGTAGCAGGAGCATTGCACAGCCCAAACGGCATCACAAGGTATTCAAAATGTCCATAACGGGTACGAAAGGCGGTCTTCCATTCGTCTCCGTCCCTAATACGAACCAAATTGTAGGCTCCGCGGAGGTCAAGCTTAGTGAATATGGTAGCTGTCCCAAGTCTTTGGAACAGCTCTGGTACCAGAGGAAGAGGGTAACGGTTCTTTACAGTGATTTTGTTCAGCTCACGGTAATCTACACATGGTCTGAGGGTCTTGTCTTTCTTTTGTACGAAGAAGATACCTGCACCTGCTGGAGACGTGGATGGACGAATGAAGCCTTTTTTTAGATTCTCATCGATATATACTTTTAAAGCCCCTTGTTCCACTTCCGTTAAAGGAAATATTCTTCCAAAAGGTATCTTGGCACCGGGGAGTAATTCGATAGGACAGTCATAGGCCCGGTGAGGGGGTAAGACCTCTGCCCCCTGCTTGCTGAATACATCTAAGAAATCATGATATGCAGAAGGGATGGAAAGGTGCAGACTAGGATCTGTGTTTAAACAGAGCAAGGTAGGATTCTTCTGAGTGTCCTGAAGTCTACAAGACTGTTGGCAATATGAGGAGGAAAAGGTAACCTCACCTGTGATCCAATTAATGTCAGGATTGTGGGCCTGTAACCATGGCATGCCGAGGATTATGGGGAACATAGGTGAAGCGATGATATCTAGGCGTAACAGTTCTTGATGAGAATTGGAGATGGAAACGGGTATTGGAACAGTCTCTTGGGTAACAGGCCCTGACCTAATGGCTGTTCCATCAGCTAGATGAATGGAAAGTCCATGGGTTTTAGGCAACAGAGGTATCCGGTGTTGGGTAGCAAAAAGAGAGTCCATGAAACAACTGCAAGCTCCAGAGTCAATAATGGAGGCTATTTGCAGGGTCTCTCCTGGAAGCTGTAACAGGAGAGAGAGAGCAAGGTGAGTAGTGTTCTTAACCAGAGGTGCAACATAGTCAGAGGACAGAGATAGGCACTTACGAAGTTTAAGGGGACAGTTCCTGACATAGTGCCCAGGTTCCCCACAATACAGGCACAGATTATTCACTCGACGACGTTGTCGTTCCTCCTGAGTAAGAGAAGGCCGCAGAACCCCTAATTGCATTGGCTCAGGTGGGTTAAATGTAGACATTGGTGGTGCTGGTGATGTATGATGGGGAACTTTAGGGGTAACCCAAGTTGGGCGAGAGGTTCCCATCGCTCTCTCAGTCCTTCGTTCTCTTAGACGTCGATCGATCTGGATGGTTAGATCGATCAATGCGTTCAAAGTCTGTGGGGTACCCACCCTGGCCAATTCATCTTTCAGAGAGTCAGAAAGTCCCATTTGAAACTGATAGCGGAGAGCCGCATCATTCCAATTCGTGTCTACACTCCACTTTCTGAATTCGGCCACATAGTCTTCTGCAGCCCTGCGACCCTGCTGAAGGGTGTGCAAAGCCGCTTCTGCAGTCACGGACAGCTGGGGGTCATCATACAGCTGACCTAGTGCGTCAAAGAAGGCGGAAAGATTAGTCAAGGATACGTCCTTTTGCTCCAAGAGGCGGTGGGACCAGGTTTGGGGGTCACCAGAAAGCAGAGAGATTACGTAGCCCACCTTAGTAGCCTCAAGGGAAAAGGCACGTGGCTGAAGAGCAAAGAACAGTTCACAGGAGTTGCGGAACGCCCTGAATTTGAGGCGATTTCCGGAGAAAAGTTCAGGCGTAGGGACCTTGGGTTCTGGAGGGAGCATCACCACTGTTGAGGAAGGCCCGACTGAAGGAGCAGAAGCGGAAGGGACTCTCTGAGCCCCAATGGGATTAGACAAAGTTAACACTCGTTCCTCCAGCCTGGTGTATCCTTGCTGCAGATTCTTGACTGCTTCAGTCAATCCTGCCAGGTGTGCACAGAGTTCCTCCATGGGAGACGTTCCCTGCTCAGGCTCAGACATGGCTGTCTGCTACTGTCACGTACCTGGTAGGTTGTGAGCCTGAAGTGCAGAGAAGGACCTCCCTTACAGCTCCCACTCCTGTTCCTCTGGAATGGAGACAGAAGGCCAGGAGTGAGGAGTGGTATGGGTGCCTGGCAGGATCGACAGTCACCGGAAGTTCAGGAGTGGTGACACCCTCTGGGTCCAGAAGCTGAAGAGGACGCTGGATCGCAGAGAGGACCCGGAGCCACAGCAGATAAGGAAGCAGGTAAGTAATCAGGTAAGTAAGCAGGACTGGAACCAGGAACAAGCAGCAGGTAGTAGCCTGGAACGCTGGACTGGAACCTGGAACAAACAGCAGGTAGTAGCCTGGAATGCTGGACTGGAACCTGGAACAAGCAGCAGGTAGTAGCCTGGAACACTGGACTGGAACCTGGAACAAGGCAGCAGGTAGTAGCCTGGAACGCTGGACTGGAACCAGGAACAAGGCAGCAGGTAGTAGACTGGAATGCTGGACTGGAACCAGGAACAAGGCAGCAGGTAGTAGCCTGGAATGCTGGACTGGAACCAGGAACAAGGCAGCAGGTAGTAGACTGGAACGCTGGACTGGAACCAGGATCAAGGCAGCAGGTAGTAGACTGGAACGCTGGACTGGAACCAGGAACAAGGCAGCAGGTAGAAGACTGGAATGCTGGATACAGGTATCAGACTGAGGGGTGGTCAATCAAGCCAGAGGTCGGTATCGGTCGATCAGCAGAGGTACCAGGGACAACACAGAGGGATGGTCAGGCAAGCCAAGAGGGTCTGGTGCAGGCGGATAGCAGGATGGTCTAACAGGAAGCCGGGTCAGATAGCAGAGTACACAGGTCAGATCATGTTAAGGCACACGGAACGCTGTAGAGCAGACAGCGGGGATGGAGTGTGACAGGCCGGTTTAAATAGCCCGCCTGGCACTAGCTGGAGTGCGCGCGCGCGTGCCCGTGCGTGACAGCACCCGTGAACGCACGCGCATGCGCAGTGGAACCCGCGGCCGTGTCCCCCTGCGTCTGGATCGCTGATTATTGGCAGGATCTTCATGACAGACCTGCTATCTAAGACCCTATACACACTATTAGATTTTCTGGAGATTTTTGTCTTTACATTTACCAAAAACATATAATATGGGGTCAAACCTTAAAGCCTCATACACACGATCAGATTGTTGGCCAACCGAGCGTCTTATTTTTGTCCAAAGGGCGTGTTCCAGGAACTTATCTTGCATACTAATGGTACACAATTGTCGGCCAACAAACACGAATGTAGTGACGTACTACGAGGAATTTCAGCTCTTGAGCGCCACCCTTTGGACCCCTTCTGCTAATTTCGTGTGTTACACCGTTACCCCTTCCTCTCCAGGCCAATCCCCTTGCTCAGCGGGAGATCTCTCTGCTGATCTCCTCTGATACACGCTGAGCAAGTGGATGAGAGTTCAAACTACTGCTGCTTTGTCCTCTTCTGGGATGAAGGGGATGAGTCTACGTAGCAGGCAGAGGAGATGGTGAGATTCGCTAACTACTGATCCTATTTGTGCATCCATTGTCATTTCTGAGTCAAAGATGACTCCGAGACTCTTGGCTTTGGTGCTTGGAGAGATGGTCTGTCCAAAGATGGTGGGAGGTGTCTACAGAGTCTTAGTTTTGGAATTATGGTTAGCGTGTAGGAGAAGAAATTCTGTTTTTGTACCCTTGAGTTTGAGGGAGCTAATGGTCATCCAGTCATCTATCAAAGTGAGGCATTTCTCTAATTGCTGATGATGGTCTTTTTGTCCAGTGATGCGAAAGTAGAGTTGGGTGTCATCAGCGTATGAGTGGAAGCAGAGGTCCGATTTACTGATGATTTTGAGGAGTGGGCGGATGTAGATGTTGAATAGCACTGGTGACAAGGGTGAACCCTGAGGAAGTGCCGTTTCTGTGCCATGGCCTGGGCGAAAGCCTGATTGCAGGGGGTCCAGGAGTTGGTGTGTGTCCAGGTGGCGTTGCAGCTGTTGTACTACTGCTTTCTCCATAATCTTGGAGATGGTGTTGAGGCTTGTTATCGGTCTGCGGTAGTGAAGGTCCTTAGGGTCGAGGTTGGGTCTCTTTAGCAGGGGTTTGACGATGCCTTGCTTAAGGGTGGTTGGAACAATCTCTTCTTTGAACGACTGATTTATGAGGTGTGTTATAGTAGGCGCCATTCGGAACATTCTTTCAGGAGTTTTGTGGGAATGATGTCGTTTGGTGATGTGCTGTCTCGAAGGCTTCTGATAATGTTTTTAGTCATGTCAGTGGTGATTGGGGTCAAAGAGAAATTCAGTGGTTGTGTGATGTTCGTGTCGATATCCTCTTTTTGCTTTGGTTGAGTGAGGTTGGTTGTTTTTTTTCTGTTGAATTGTTTTCCAAATGTTGTCGATTTTGTCGATGAAGAAATTTGATAACTCATTGCAGAATTCTTGAGTATCGTTTGCTGGGGGCTCTAAGCAGGTTGGGTTCATTGACTGGGTGACTATTTTGAAAAGTTCCCGCGGCCGATTTAAGGCAGTTGAGATGTGTTCAAGAAAGATTCTTTTTTGGCTTTGAAGATTGCTTTGTGGTATTTCACAGTGAGTGCTTTGTAGTTTGTATGGTTTTCCTTGGTAGGATTTCTTCTCCATGCTCTTTGAGCTCTTCTACGTTCTTGCTTAAGTAGGGTGAGAGTGCCTTTAAACCATCTTGAGTTTTTTTTGCGGATGAGTGTTCTGCGTTTTGGCGCCACTGAGTCTGCTGTTTGTAGTAATGCCTTGTTTAGGGAGTTGAGTGTTTGTTCCGTTGAGAGGTTTAAGTTTAGCAATGGTATTTTGTTTGATAATGTGGTTTTGAAGAGTTCAGAGTGTAGTTTCTTCTGAGATCTGTTCCAGTGTGTTGTTGTTGTGTGTTTCTGTTTTTAAAGGGTGGTGTTAGTGGTGATTTTAAATTTGATAGCGTGGTGGTCTGTCCATGGTAGTGGTGTGTTGTCGAATATGTTGATGTCCATATTCTGTTTGAAGATGAGGTCTAGAGTGTGTCCTGAACCGTGCGTTGGAGCATTTATCAGCTGCTGAAGACCTAGTTCTTCCAATTGGGTAATGCAGGCCGTCGCGATAGGGTCTTGGGTAGAGTTTGTCCAGAGGTTAAAGTCCCTAAGTACCAGAAAATTTTTGGTTTTCAGGGTGTGTATTGAAATGAATTCAGTGAGTGGTGTAGGGGGATTGGTCTTTGGTCCTGGTGGTCTGTAGCATAGTAGTATGTGAATGGTGTCTTGGGGTCTTTTTTGAAGATGCAGGAAGAGTGTCTCCATGAAAGGCACTGAGTTCTGTAAAGTTGGTTTGGTGAACACAAGGTGCGATTTGAAGATCACTGCTGGGCCTCCTCCTTTTTTTCCTATTCTATGCTCAGTTAGGATACTGTAGTTCTCAGGCACCAATTCAGTTAGGATGGTGTTGCAGTCGGATGTTAGCCAGCTTTCTGTAATGAAGAGGCAATCTATGTTGCTTTCAACGATGAAGTTGTGGATTTCCAGTCTGTGCTTGACTGCAGATCTGGTGTTGATCAGGGCGCATGCTAGTTGTTATGGTTGGATTGGTGTCTCCCTGTATTTGATGGTTGATTGTGGGTTGGTCCTTGTTTTTTTTTTAGTCTTTTTTGAGTGGCGGTTGGTAAAGTTGAGGCGGTGTTTCTTAGCCTGTGGAGGGCGTCCGCTGTGTATTTGAAATTGCACATGGTGAGAAAGAAAAAGTTACTGAAAGAAGGATGATCCAATGATGGTACTGATGTAGCGATGATGAGCTTGCTGGGGGATGGAGGGATCAGATGGCTGCCACTGCTACTGGAGTAGTGTAGTTGACGGCCTGGATGATGGTGCGGAAAGTTCTGGAGGAGGTGATGAAGGGGCTACCTACCGCCCTCCTGTTTATCCAGAGGAAGGCGAAAAACCCCTAGCTGAGCTGGCCAATTGCTGAAGCAGAGGAAAAAAATTCCTTCCTGACCCCCCGAGGGGCGATCGGACTCGAGGACCCTGGATCAACTGCTGGGGTACCCCGGTGGGCTTACCTGTACAGGATGGTCCAGAAGAAAGACAGGGGACAGGAGGGAAGGGGGGGCAGTGGAGGGGGTGAAGGGGGATCTGGCCACTACTTACTGGTTATGGACTGGTGCTGTGGCTGCGTCTAGGAGGATCTAAGATGGACGCTGGGCAGGGCCAGAGCTGTGGATATCCTGGCCTCCGGTGTCAACCTGTGCCCCTGCAGTGAGGTCCAGTAGCGAGGAGGGGGTGTTTCAGGTGTAAAGGGGCACGGGGGCCCGCTGGAAAAGTGTGGGAGGGATGTGAGGTGGCTGGCTGGCCGGAGCTAGGCCGCAGATGCGGTCTGTCCCCCGAGTCTATCGGCTAGAGAACAGGGCGATTGGATGGCCACTGCGGTGGTGCCCCGGGGGGAGGTATAGTGGTGGGTTAGGGACCGTGAAGAGAGGGGGTCCGTGGGTCCTACCTGGAGGTACGTGCTCTATGCAATGAAATTGCACAGAGCAGCCCTGAACCTCCTCTTCTCGGGTCCCCCACCGGCACTCCTGGCTCCTTCTCTATGTCCAGTGCCCTGACGAGAAGCTGCTTCCCTTGGGGGCACATGTTCATGCTCAGAGCCCTGCTGCTGCATCCATTGACACAGACAGAGGGACTCGGTCCCTCGTCACTGGCTTTGATTGACAGCAGTGGTAGCCAATGGCTCCCATTGCCCCAGCAAAGCCAGAGATACCAGGAAGTGAGGAGAGAGAAGAGCTGCTGACGTGCACAGTACAGGATCGAATGAGGGCTCAGGTAAGTAAAAGGAGCGGGGGGGGGGGGGTGAGGGGAGATACTGAAGCCTAAACATTTTTAACCTTAATGCAAGGAATGCATTAAGGGTAAAAAATGTTTAGGCTTTAGAACCACTTTAAATCTGCACAGGCTTTCAAAACATTAGAAAAGTAATCGAGGAACTAATCAAGCAATTAACACTGGTGAATGTGTAGACACAGACACACCATGAGCAAGCACAGGCATGCCATGAGCAGGCAACAGTAGCACAACAGCAGGCCATGGAACAAGAACAGGCCTGCCATGAGCAGGCTTCAGCTGTACAACAGCGGGTCCTTGCACAGGCATTCGCTGCTCAACTCTGTTCGCTGCTCAAATCTGTTGATCAAACAAATGGGAGGTCTACAGAAGGCAGTGATCCAGCAAGCTGAAAGGTTTGAAAATGGCTCCATTACAGGGTGACCCCCAGAAGTCTGTGCAGCAGGCCCTAAAAAAGATGACTGCTGCAAATAACTTTGAAGGTTATTTGGCACTTTTTAAGTGGGTTGTCACAAGAAAAAAGCTGTCTGAGAAAGATTGGGCACATGTCCTGACCCCATTTCAGGCTGCAAATCCCCATCAGGCATACAGTAACTTGACCTTGGAATCAGCACAGAATTGCTGTATAAGCTGCTAAAGGCAGAAATGCTAGTTGGGCTGGGATTGACTCTTCCCTTGTTGGTGAGCCGGGTTCATTCTTGGCAATTTGATAGGGATAAGTCTGCCTGTACTTAGTTGTATGACCTAATGCACTGATCCACACTCAGGGCCCGTTCACACCACATGCAGTGCAGTGCTTTGTTTTCTGCATCGAAAACGCATGGAAAGTAGGTTATATGGGTTCCAATGGCATAGCTCACACCAGTGCAGTGTGTTCCAGTGCTTTTCACTTCCAGAAAAAAAGTACATGCTGCTATTTTTCTGCACTGAACTGTATTGGAACGTGGTAAAAAGCATAACAAATGCACGGACACCAGTACAGTAAGAAAAACAGGAAATAAATATGAAAAACAGCATCTGGAATGCATCCAAAAACAGAGCAGAGCACATCAAAAATGCACATGCAAAAACGCATTCGTAACAGATCTGAAGGACATTTTTTTGGTGTGAAGGGCACTCAGACTGTGATGTGGGATACACTTGACCGGTTTCTGCAAGGACCTACCAAGGAGCTGCAGAGATAGATGGCACAGTTATAGCCCCATTCTCTGGATGAGATGGCCACAGCAGTCAAATGATACAGCTGTGCAGAAAGCTTTTGTGGGGGCCTCTTCTTCAACCCGAGAGTTACACCAGGACAAAGAGGCGTATCTCAGTGCTAAAATGCTGCCTGTCGACTGCATTGTGTTGATAACACTTCCACCAGGAACACCCAGCACTGAACCTTTCTGATAGCTGGTGGTTGGGGGGAAGAAGAACCCCACAAGTTTTGGTTGTTGGCCCTGCTGCCAACCTGGTTATATGGCAGCCCAGTGTCCAAAGCAGGATGAGCCAATGGAATGCAGCATGGGTTGGCGTCACTCCATGTATGCTTATGCCCCATGTACTGCAAAAAAAAAAAAAATATTATTACCCAAATTTAATAAAAAATGGGAAACGTGGGACTGGATGCACTTTATTGAATGAAATGTGGTGTTTGGTGTGCTTTAAACTGAGGAATGATGCTGACAGAAATGTAAAATCTATAAAAAAATTAAAAAGGGTTAACACCAGCGTCAGGACAGAAAAAAACGCGTAGCAACCAAAAAAAAAGGGTATGCAGCACTGTTTACAGCACTAAATGTTATATAATGCTGTGTTAAACACTGCACTATACTAACACACTACACTGATACTATAATATACTAACACACTATACTATACTTACACACTACACTATACTGACACACTATACCTACATTGCACTATACTGACAACACACTATACTAACACTACACTAACACTCTACATTCAATAAGTGAACACACTAACTTCCTAGTATGCCAAGTAAATAGATACCAAACATGTCACGCTTTAAAATTGTGCACACCCATGCAACAGCGACACACAATGTAAATTTTACTATCCATAGGTGGCGCTTTAAAAACCTTTACATATTACTACTTTAGATTTACAGAGGAGGTCTAATGCTAAAATTACTGCCCATGATCTGACATTCACAGCGATACCTCACATGTGTGGGACGTTTGTGTGTGTGTGTGCGGGACTGACTCATGCATTCGCCTTTGGGGAGGGGGCAGTTTAAATTATTTATTTTTTGTTATTAATTTATTTCATTTTTTAAATTTTTTTTATTTACACTGTTGCTTTACATTTTTTTTTTATTTCTTTTTTTTTATCACTTTTATTGCTGTCACAAGGATCACAAAGAATTGCTGCCACAATGTTAACATCCTTTGTGACAGCAATAGGCACATGACAGATACACTTTATGGAGGGATTTGGGGTCTAGACAGCATTCTGAAAGCATTCAGAACATGAAGATTGGTGTTATTGAAAACTTTTGACTTTCAGAAAAATCGCGTTGTTGACATCTGGGTGAACTGAAAGTAGTGTCATGTCATTTCCGGTTTACCATAGCAGAGACCTGATCAAAACTGATCCCAGCATTGTATGGGTCTCCGAGTAGCCAGTGGACTTGCAGGCTATTAGCCTGTGTCTCCCAGTGGGACAGGAGAGCCTGAGAGAGCTGCAGAAGGACATCCCCTCTCGCTGCTTGCAATAGCAATCAAACAGCTAGTTAGCTGCTCCGATTGCTAGTGCAAGAGAGCTGACTGTCAGTTCTAAAAAATGTTACCAAGTGATGCCTGCAGCTGCAGGCATCATCCTGGTACAACCACTCCAAGTCAAATGACACTAGGAATGTGATTTGGCAGCAAGTGGTAATCAAACTGTAGTTTATAGCGTTCTTATTTATATTCTGAATTATAGCATATACCGTAATTGACAAATTCTGACCAGCTATGGCATTATAAAAGTAAATTTACCAGTAAGCTTTTAAAATTAGGTTATACACATTTACAGATTATTATAAATGAATTTCTTTATCATACATCATGGGACACAGAGCACCGTAATAATCACTATGTGGGTATATAGGCACCTTCAGGTGATGGACACTGGTATACCCAATACAGGAAGTTCACTCCCTGTATAACCCCTCCTCCTACCAGGAGTACCTCAGTTTTTTCGCCAGTGTCTACGGTGTTGGTCACAAGTGAAGATGTGCTCTAAAGGAGCTCCAGGAGGGATCCATGCTGGATTTAAATTGCCTCCACAGACCAGATCCATCCAAAGTGCTACTGAGGCCAAGGTGGATGGTACCCGGGCCTTGTATACGAAGCACAAGGTTTTGCCTGTAACACCTCTTTTTGCAGGGCTGGACCCTGGGACCCAGGGCTTTTTGGTCATGCTCACATTACCTAAAGTTTTTCCTGAGGGGTGCTATACAGGTCCAAGGGAGTTGAACCCCAATAAAAAGGGACCCAGTCCTTGAAGATTTGCTAAACGCAGCCCACCGTGATGGGTGAAGTTTGGATCTGTATGACTTCAGCAGTATCCAGCGGCGAGGATAAGGTAAGGGAAGAAGCCTAGGAACTGTAAAAAGTCCACCTTTGGTTGTTTTCTTCCATGAGTAAAATGTTGTCATGCCTTAAAGTCTCCACTAGAGGGAGTAAATGCACATACCTTAGTACGTCGCTTCTCAGTCAGCTCAGTGTCCCAGGGGATTCCTCATCCAGAGAACAGCATGTTTGTAGCTGTAGCAGTAGCTTGTACTCCCCCCCCCAACGGGGGGTGCGGAGGCGGCAGCGGATTTCCTATGTTTACGTATCCCCACAGAAGCTCATAACTTTTTTAAAAAATCCCGCCTTCCCAGCCCTCCCTTCCTCCCCTCTTGCTGGGTCTCCACTGATCAAAGCAGCGTGCGAACTAGGGCTAGTTTAAACAGAGGGGAGGACGTGTTGAATGACGGGGGGGCTTAAGGCGCAACGGCGTTTGCAGGACGTAAGTCCACGAGGAGCACACAACGCAGGCGCTGGGGACAAACAGAGACAGGCACAAACGCTTCTCAGTTAACAGCTGCAGTCTGGCACACAGGACACAGGAGCACTGGGGGCACGTAAGGATGCATACAGACATTTCCAGTACAGGAAATGACATTTACACTCAGCACCAAAGCTGAACTTTATTAGCAGCATTGTTTTTGCTAGACTACTGCTCAGCGAGTTGTGCATTTTCTTAGTGCCTTTGCTTTTTGTGCTCAGCACTATGGCTCCCAAAAGAGACACCACAAAGGTACCAAAAATCCCACCCCAGGTGCTGGAAATTCCAGCCGTGCCTCCACACTGTCATCCTCTCCTGAAATACCAGATATGGCAAGCCAGGGTGAGCCATTGGAGCCAATTGGTGGTGCAGCTGCTTCTTACATCTCAGCCCATTACTAGAACAGCTTATTTATGCTAAATGGGTTCACCTGGATAAGCAGTTTCTCCCTGCAAAGAGATTCACAGCACTCTATCCCATGGAGGAGAAATTCACCAAAAAACGGAATGTACCAGCAGTTGACGCGGCGATTTCCAGTGGGAATAAAAGTCTAACTTGTCCAGTAGACAATGTACAAATGCTTCAGGATCCAACAGATAAAAAGTTGGAATTGCTGTTAAAATCCTCTTTTTCCTTGGCAGGTGACGTTACTCAGCCTGCAGTCGCTGCAATAGGCATCTGTCAGTCCCTAAAGGACCAGTTTAGACAGGCCCTTAAGGAGGTTCCTGCAGAACAAGCCCGGGATTTGGCCGAACTGCCAAGGGCATTATGTTTTGACATAGACGCCATGAAAGATTCTGTTCACCAGGTGTCCCGCCTTGCACTTGTTCTAGTACACATGCATAGGATCCTGTGATTAAAAAGTTGGTCAGCTGAAGCACCATGCAAAAAGCTCCTGACTGGTTTTCCTTTTCATTTTTCATGGGGATCGGCTATTTGGGGATGATTTGGACAAATACATCCAAATGATTTCTAAAGGGAAATGTACTCTTTTGTCAGTCAAAAGAAAATATAAACGCCCTGCATTTAAGCGAACTCTTTCTCCTGCACCAGGGGCATCCGCCTCTAGGCAGTGCGATGGCATCTGCCATCAGACTCTAGAGTAAAGCCTCAGGGTCAGGCCCAGGCACAACAGAAGACCTGGGGGCGGAAACCTGCAAAGCAGAATTCCAAAGACTCATCATGAAGGGGCGCTCCCAAACGTTCCCAAAGATCCAGGGAAAAGGCAATCTCTGTTTCGGGCACTAGACCGATTACTGGCTCAGAGAGCGATCATACAAATTCCAATAGAAGAGCAAGGTTTGGGGTTTTATCCAAACCTCTTTACGGTAACAAAACCAAATGGAGATGTCAGACCCATTCTAGATCTAAAGAATCGAAATCAGTTTCTTAAGATCCGCTCCTTTCGCATAGAATCAATCAGGTCAGTGGTGTCTATCCTACTAGGAGGAGAACTTCTGGCGTCTACCGACATCAGGGATGCATATCTGCATGTCCCTATATTTCCTGCTCACCAAAGGTTTCTGCGGTTCGAGGTAGAACAGCAGCATTTCCAGTTTGTAGCCTTGCCCTTCGGGCTAGCTACAGCACCCCGGGTGTTTACAAAAGTCCTGGCCCCACATCTAGCCAGGTTAAGGGCATAACAGTCTTGGCGTACCTAGACGATCTATTGCTAATAGACCACAGTCGGTGGCTTGTTTGGAGCAAAGCGTGCGCATTACAACCAGTTACCTGGAAAGTCTGGGTTGGATTCAAAACCGCTAAAAAGGCTGTAGTACTTGTGTCTGATCATAGACACAGCCCAGAAAAAGGTGTTCTTGCCTCAGGCAAAGATCAACTCCATAAGAGAGCTGGTGTGGATGGTCAGGTCAAAAGGAGATCACTCCATTCGTCTTTGCATGAGGTTGTTAGGAAAGATGGTGGCTTCATTCGAAGCAGTTCCCTATGCCCAGTTCCATTCAAGGCTGTTGCAAAACAGTATCCTGTCTGTTTGGAACAAAACGATTCAAGCTGTAGACTTGCCAATGTGGCTGTCCCCAAGGGTGTCCCAAAGCCTCAGTTGGTGGTTACTAACCCAGAATCTGCCGAAAGGAAGATCCTTCAGACCAGTTATCTGGAAAGCGGTAACGACAGATGCCAGCCTTTCAGGTTGGGGAACAGTACTAGAGAAGACAACTGTCCAGGGATAGTGGTCAAGAACCGAAAGAGCCTTGCCCATCAACATCCTAGAGATTCGGGCAGTGCGTCTGGCTCTGAAGGCCTGGACTTTCAGGTTATGGGGTTGTCCTGTCAGGATCCAATCTGACAATGCCACAGTTGTGGCCTATATCAATCACCAAGGGGGCACCAAGAGTATCGCAGCACAGACAGAGGTGAACCATATTCTAACTTGGGCAGAAAGGAATGTTCCGTGCAGTCTTCATTCCGGGAGTAGAGAATTGGCAGGCAGACTACTTACGTCGCCAGCAGTTATTCCCGGGGGAATGGTCCTTTCACACCGACATCTTTCAGGGCTGTTTTCCAAAGATGGGGGACTAAGGATGTAGATCTTCTGGCGTCCAGATTCAACATGAAGTTAGTCCAGGACAAGGGATCCACTCGCATGCGGAACAGATGTGCTGGTGACCCCGTGGGATCAGTTCTCACTGATTTATGCATCCCTCCCTATTCAGTTGCTACCACGACTTCTTTGCAGGATCAAGCTGGAAAGAAAGCCGGTAATTCTCGTAGCCCCAGCATGGCCCAGAAGGTCCTGGTATGCAGAAATCGTAAAGATGACGATGGAGGATCCATGGTCCCTTCCACTACGGCCAGACCTACTCTCACAGGGGCCGATATTCCATCCTACCTTACGAATGCTAAATTTAACGGCTTGCCTATTAAAACCCACATTCTGAGAAAACGTGGGCTTTCCGGGTCAGTTATCTCTACCTTGATTAATGCAAGGAACCAGCTTCCAGAACTATATATTATAGAGTCTGGCGGGCTTATGTTTCCTGGTGTGAATCCAAGGGTTGGCATTCTCGGAGGTATATCATAGGCAGAATTCTTGCCTTTCTACAATTAGGGGTAGAGATGAAGTTGGCCTTGAGTACTATTAAGGGCCAAGTCTCAGCTTTATCGGTCTTATTTCAAAGACAGCTTGCTACACATTCTTTTCTTTAGTCCGGGGTTTTATGCAAGGGGTGATGCGGCTTAATCCGCCAGGAGGTTTTCAGAATTGGCTGCCCTTTCTTGTAAAAAGCAATACTTGATTATTCATGAGGACAGAGTGGTGTTACGCCCTCGTCCAGACTTTTTGCCAAAGTGGTTTCAGGTTTTCATATGAACCAAGATATTGTCCTGCCATCGTTTTTTCCAAAACCATGTTCCAGGGAAGAGAAGTCACTACATTGTCTTGATTTGGTGAGAGCGGTCAAAGTCTATTTAAAGACGTAAAATAAAAATATAATTGTGTCTGAGCTAGAGAATTAATAGTAATAAATACTAAATAATAAATAAAAATCAATAATCCAATATGAAAAATGCAAATATCAATAATACAAATATAAATATATCCTTAACAATAATACGTGCAAACAATCAGTGACAGATAACCAAAGTGCAACATGCATAAAAGTTATCCAAAATCCAAGTGCTGATTCGGGTATCAGAAAAGTATTCAATCCTCCAAAATCCAATTATCCAAAATCCAAGTGCTGATTCGGGTATCAGAAAAGTATTCAATCCTCCAATTCAGTGTAGAGTTCATAAAGTTCATAAATAGCAAACGCAAAGTGCATAAATATAGTGTCCATAAAGTTTAGTATCCATCATGCTCATCCAAAACAGTGTGCAAAACAATATAAAGCATGCTTCAGTGCTCTCCAGTGACCCCCAATAGCGTTTGCGCTCACCTCTGAGCGTGTGACACCGTACCTAAACTCCTGGGCTCATAAAGGGTTGTGGCAGTAGGACCCTGTGCTACCTGGAAGATTGCTAGTTTACACCAGATTTTGGAGGGAGAGGCACGCTGATTGCACAGCTGTGTGCTGGGCTATTTAATTGTGACCTGGCTATGGCTCAGGGTTCCACCCAACAGACAGGAAGTCTGTGCATGGGAGTCAGGTGGACTCCCATTCCTCTGAGAGGATTCAGAGGCTGCAGGAAGCAGCCAGAGCATGCATGTCTGCAGGAGGCAGATGTACTTGGTGACAGAGCAGCAAGTAGTAAGCAGCAGGAGTAAGCTAGGAGAGAGCTTCACTCTAGGAAACTCTTTTGGGTCTGAGGAGCAGACTTAAGGCCTATGCTAAAGGCCTGAATCAGCCGTATGGCAAGAATGTAAGCCAGGAGGCTAAAGTATTGCGTGCGCAAGATACAGTAATGGTGGAACCCCCTGCGTGGGCTACTGATGTCTTTGTGAACTTTTCTGTGCTTTTAAATAAAAGTGGGCTACCAGGCCCTTAAAAATACAGTTTTGTACTGGAGTACTCACTGACAATGCACCTACCGTTTGAGTCTGATACCCCAATCTTACAGGGTATACAGATGCTGATCTCCAACTTGCCCAGATAACATCAACGATTACATATAAGAAAGAAGAAACTCCATAGCATAATATAGTTAAAGATTTATTGAATGAACCAAACAATTCCCCTTTTGAGGGTACTCACATTGTACAGGTGCGTAAGTGCATCATCCTGTTCGGGGCTTTACATGCAAGGAACGCTCGTATGGCGTGCGGTGTGTCCCTCTCCTCTGCTCCTCCGTGCTGACAGCTCTGTCCTGGCCCAGATCCCCCTGATGAAGGCACGTGATCCCTGTGCCGAATATGCGTAGGGGAGGGGCCAGGACGGAGCTGTCAGCACGGAGGAGCAGAGGAGACGGACACACCACACCCTGAACAGGATGGTGCACTTACGCACCTGTACAATGTGAGTACCCACAAAAGGGGATTTGTTTGGTTCATTCAATAAATCTTTGACTATATTACGCTATGGAGTTTCTTCTTCCTTATATGTAATCGTTGATGTTATCTGGGCAAGTTGGAGATCAGCATCTGTATACCCTTTATGAGCCCAGGAGTGGCTCCCATGCGTGTTTAGACACTGTTTAGGTATGGTGTCACACGCTCAGAGGTGAGCGCAAACGCTATTGGGGGTCACTGGAGAGCACTGAAGCATGCTTTATATTGTTTTGCACACTGTTTTGGATGAGCATGATGGATACTAAACTTTATGGACACTATATTTATGCACTTTGCGTTTGCTATTTATGAACTTTATGAACTCTACACTGAATTGGAAGATTGAATACTTTTCTGATACCTGAATCAGCACTTGGATTTTGTATAACTTTTATGCATGTTGCACTTTGGTTATCTGTCACTGATTGTTTGCACGTATTATTGTTAAGGATATATTTATATTTGTATTATTGATATTTGCATTTTTCATATTGGATTATTGATTTTTATTTATTATTTAGTATTTATTATTTATTACTATTAATTCTTTAGCGCAGACACAATTATATTTTTATTTCTGTATGCACACGATATGAAACGTAATTAGTGTTTGCAGCTTGTCTTAAATTGGAACTCACTTTAGAGGCATTAACCCATTTGTGGCTCGCAAGACCTTTCAATACTTTTCTCTATTTAAAGACGACTGCTCAGATTCGGAAGACTGATGTCTTATTTGTTCTGCCAGAGGGTCCTAAGAAAGGACAGGCAGCGTCGAAATCCACTGTCACTAAGTGGATTCGACAGGTTATAATTCAGACTTATGATTTAAGGGGTAAAATTCCACCTTTTAAAATCAAAGCGCACTCTACTAGGGCAGTAAGTGCTTCTTGGGCAGTGCGTCACCAGGCCTCCATGGCTCAGATCTGTAAGGCCGCAACCTGGTCTTCAGTACACACATTCACCAAGTTTTATCAGGTGGATGTAAGAAGGCATGAGGATATCGCCTCCGGGCGCAGTGTGCTGCAGGCAGCAGTATAGGTCCTCAAGTCTGGGGGTGCCCTACGGGTTGTCTCTCCCTCCCCTCAAAAAGAATTGCTATGGTACATCCCACATAGTGATTACTATGGTGCTCTGTGTCCTATGATGTACAATAAAGAAAATAGGATTTTTATAACAGCTTACCTTTAAAATCCTTTTCTTTGAGTACATCATGGGATACAGAGGTCCCTCCCTTCTTTTGGGGTTTAGGTATATTGCTTTGCTTCAAAAACTGGGGTACTCCTGGTAGGAAGAGGGGTTATATAGGGTGTGAACTTCCTGTATTGGGTATACCAGTGTCCATCACCTGAAGGTGCCTATATACCCACATAGTGATTACTATGGTGCTCTGTGTCCCATGATGTACTCCAAGAAATGTATTTTACAGGTAAGCTGTTATAAAAGTCATATTTTCTTATACTAATAGAACAGTGGTTCTCAACTCCAGTCCTCAGGACCCACCAACAGGCCAGGTTTGCAAGATAGCTGAAATACATCACAGGTGATATCACTTGCTGCTAAGTAATTGCAGTATTCTAGTCTGCAACTCCCCAAGGTAATACTTAAAATCTGGCCTGTTGGTGGGTCCCGAGGACTGGAGTTGAGAACCACTGTAATAGAAGATTCTGATTGGTAGAATGCAATAGAGAATCCAGAACCTAAGCAAAATTGGTAAAAGGTTTTTCACTTTAAAAAGTCCACCTTTTGTGTTTTGCCTGGCATTCTCTATTAACTGAACACCAAATTTACTTTGCCTCCAAAATTGTTTTTATTTTTTGTCAACTGAATTAAGTCAATCATAGCTCAAACTTATAGTATGTTTTTAATTTATACGTGATTCATTAAAAGCAATGTGCTTTATGTAGTTAAACTTAAAAGTGTCTCATTACTTTAGTTTTCTGTAAGTACCAATATTAAAATGTACTGTAGGTTATACTCACAGACAATACAAATTGCAGTTTACCAGTCCTTGAATGTGGTGGCTGCATTTCTTTTCTTTTTTTTTTTTCAGGCTTTTTTTTTTCTTTATTTTAACCTGGTCTGTTCTTGTCTGTTACACACTTAAGGGTCTATTTATAAAAACGTCACAAAACTATTTGTCTAGAGAAAATTACTGTACATTAATTCTCGGAAAGTTAATTAACTGTTGTGAGATGGAGAAAAATCAAATGTTCTTAGAGTATTTTCTCTTCTGGTCAAATGTGTTTAGGAATATATGTTACATAAATCAGGTGGTGCTTGCTCTCACTTGCAGAGTAAATAATCACTAAAGTCCTGTGAGTTCTGATAACATTGGCATCACTGTTCTGCAAGTAAATACATTAACCACAGAAGTGCTGTCAATAATAATCCTATAAACTGGTGCTAATAATTGCCTTTGGCATTTAAAAACAATGTTGCAAAAGAAAAAGAAAACAGTAAAGCCTTGTACACATTAGGCGATTTAAAATCATGGGCAGAATTGTCGCACTTCTGCCTGCAATTCCAAATTGCGGAAAAACACACCACACGCGTTTGGGTTCCATTATTCCTAACCACGGAAAAGCGCTATTTTAAAACCCACTCTAAGCTTGTCGCCCAGGAGTTTCTTTTGGGTGACAAACGCGCATAGGGCAGCGCATTGAAGTGAATGGGATGACCTAGGCACGACATAAGGAAACCTGTGTAAATTACCCTTTTAGAATTACAAGCAGGGATGCTCAATCCCACGATGCGATATTCAAACAGGGCTTAAATGTACTTGCTGTGCTGATGATCCCTGTGGACTTCTATCTTAGGATCATAGCCTCCTGACTTTGCATGAAAAAGCTATGCATTTTTTTTTTTTTATAAATAGACGGTCCACAGAGAAAACTGGGAACACTGCAAACTGATAACAGTGCAGAGTGTACAGGAAGTGTCAAATTCTCTAGTTTACTAGCAGATCAACAGGTATTTTCTTTCACTTATCAAACAAATACAACAGATTCAACTCCACTATAAACTATAAAATCCAGCAACGTTTGCATTCTAGAAGCCTGCATGCAATTCATTGGTTGGTGCTTAGGTGTAAATGTGGCTGCTGCCTCCTCTGGAAACTTTACTAAGTGAAGTAGAGTGCAATATAAATTTGAAGAGGTAGGTGGCGCTGCCAAGTAACTTAGTAATATAATGATCACAATATCACATCACAGCAATCTTGAAAAGTGCATGTGCAAGTGCAAATTGTTAACAAAACTGCAAATTATCCTATTGTGCCAGAAACTTTATCAATAAACAAAAATAGTTTTCAAAACTGCAAATAGTGCTGTGTACCAAAAATCTTCAACCATAAACAGGATTATAAAGTGCTAATAAGAGACTGTGTGTGTGTGTCCAACGTAACAAAGGCTACCATCAGTTATGCCGCGTACACATGGTCAGACTTTTCAGCTACAAAAGTCCGACAGACTTTCGACTGAATTTTGGCGGACTTTCAACAGACTTTCTAACGACCGGACTTGCCTACACACGATCACACCAAAGTCTGACGGATTCGTACGTGATGACGTACACCGGACTAAAATAAGGAAGTTGATAGCCAGTAGCCAATAGCTGCCCTAGCGTGGGTTTTTGTCCGTCGGACTAGCATACAGACAAGCGGATTTCTGGGTCCGGCGGATTTACGGCGTAAAGATTTGAAGCATGTTCCAAACCTAAAGTCCGTCAGATTTGCAACTGGAAAAGTCCGCTGAAGGTCTGGGGAAGCCCACACACGATCAGATTGTCCGCCAGATATGGTCCGTCGGTGTCCGTCGGACAAGTCCGGTCGAACAGTCCGATCGTGTATATGCGGCATAACACACTACGCCGCCAGGGACTCAGATCCTGCAGTGCCAGACGTGTCCCCCTGCTTAAGCTAGTACATGTCCGGGCCCGTCTGAGGTTTGCTAGAGAGCATTTGGATGATCCAGAAGAGGATTAGGAGAATGTCATATGGTCAGTTTTGGAAGATGTTTTTATATATATATTATTTTTTTCTGTTCTATTGTTCTATTGTTTTTCTATTCTATTCTAATCTTTTCTATTTGAATTCAAATTCATTCTATACGAAATTGGAATTTTGGAAGATGTTGTATATAGTATATATATATATATATATATATATATATATATATATATATATATATATATATATATATATATATATATATATATATATATATATATACCAACAAGTGTCTGGGGAATGCCCAGGAAAAAGCCAAAGTCTACTTACCGCCAGCTTGCAGACAACCAAATTGACCTATCTAACAGTATGCGTTAAAAAAGGGGTTTAGTCCGCACGCATTTGCAAACGCATGCGTGAGCCACAGAGCCACGTCACGGCACCCTTGTATCTGTGGTCCTAACACTAAAGTATAAGTGTCCCCACAGTGGAGGCACATGCATTTAATGAATAAATGAGAGCAGGTGGCTGGAGGGGAGCCCACCCCTCCTTAAAAGGTACAGGAGCACACCAAACACCCAGCAAGAGCGCAATGGCTGCAAAGGTGTTGGTGCACTGCTGGACCAATACAAACACTCACGTGATAACACAAACTTGCCACCACTTTCACTTATAGCTGGCTATCGCAGTAAGCAGCTTTGGGAGGCTAAAACAGGTACCAACAAGTGTCTGGGGAATGCCCAGGAAAAAGCCAAAGTCTACTTACCACCAGCTTGCAGACAACCAAATTGACCTATCTAACAGTATGCGTTAAAAAAGGGGTTTAGTCCGCACGCATTTGCAAACGCATGCGTGAGCCACAGAGCCACGTCACGGCACCCTTGTATCTGTGGTCCTAACACTAAAGTATAAGTGTCCCCACAGTGGAGGCACATGCATTTAATGGATAAATGAGAGCAGGTGGCTGGAGGGGAGCCCACCCCTCCTTAAAGGTACAGGAGCACACCAAACACCCAGCAAGAGCGCAATGGCTGCAAAGGTGTTGGTGCACTGCTGGACCAATACAAACACTCACGTGATAACACAAACTTGCCACCACTCTCACTTATAGCTGGCTATCGCAGTAAGCAGCTTTGGGAGGCTAAAACAGGTACCAACAAGTGTCTGGGGAATGCCCAGGAAAAAGCCAAAGTCTACTTACCACCAGCTTGCAGACAACCAAATTGACCTATCTAACAGTATGCGTTAAAAAAGGGGTTTAGTCCGCACGCATTTGCAAACGCATGCGTGAGCCACAGAGCCACGTCACGGCACCCTTGTATCTGTGGTCCTAACACTAAAGTATAAGTGTCCCCACAGTGGAGGCACATGCATTTAATGGATAAATGAGAGCAGGTGGCTGGAGGAGAGCCCACCCCTCCTTAAAGGTACAGGAGCACACCAAACACCCAGCAAGAGCGCAATGGCTGCAAAGGTGTTGGTGCACTGCTGGACCAATACAAACACTCACGTGATAACACAAACTTGCCACCACTCTCACTTATAGCTGGCTATCGCAGTAAGCAGCTTTGGGAGGCTAAAACAGGTACCAACAAGTGTCTGGGGAATGCCCAGGAAAAAGCCAAAGTCTACTTACCACCAGCTTGCAGACAACCAAATTGACCTATCTAACAGTATGCGTTAAAAAAGGGGTTTAGTCCGCACGCATTTGCAAACGCGAGATAGGTCCATTTGGTTGTCTGCAAGCTGGTGGTAAGTAGACTTTGGCTTTTTCCTGGGCATTCCCCAGACACTTGTTGGTACCTGTTTTAGCCTCCCAAAGCTGCTTACTGCGATAGCCAGCTATAAGTGAGAGTGGTGGCAAGTTTGTGTTATCACGTGAGTGTTTGTATTGGTCCAGCAGTGCACCAACACCTTTGCAGCCATTGCGCTCTTGCTGGGTGTTTGGTGTGCTCCTGTACCTTTAAGGAGGGGTGGGCTCTCCTCCAGCCACCTGCTCTCATTTATCCATTAAATGCATGTGCCTCCACTGTGGGGACACTTATACTTTAGTGTTAGGACCACAGATACAAGGGTGCCGTGACGTGGCTCCGTGGCTCACGCATGCGTTTGCAAATGCGTGCGGACTAAACCCCTTTTTTAACGCATACTGTTAGATAGGTCAATTTGGTTGTCTGCAAGCTGGTGGTAAGTAGACTTTGGCTTTTTCCTGGGCATTCCCCAGACACTTGTTGGTACCTGTTTTAGCCTCCCAAAGCTGCTTACTGCGATAGCCAGCTATAAGTGAGAGTGGTGGCAAGTTTGTGTTATTATATATATATATAGTATATTTTTTCTATGCTGGTCTATTGTTTTTCTATGCTATTTTATATTATTTTCTATTTTATTCTAATCTTTTCTATTTGAATATTTGAATGTGAATTCATTCTATCCGAAATTTGAATTTCGAAAAATGGTTATATAGAAATAGAATGAAATTGAATAGAAAAGATTAGAATAAAATAGAAAAGAATAGAAAAGAATAGCATAGAAAAACAATAGACCAGCATAGAAAAAATATTTTATATATATATATATATATATATATATATATACACAACATGTTCCAAAATTCGAATTTCGTATAGAATGAATTTGAATTCAAATAGAAAAGATTAGAATAGAATAGAAAATAATAGAAAAACAATAGAACAGAATAATAAAAATATTATATTTTATATATATATATATATATATATATATATATATATATATATATATATATATATATATATATATATATATATACATATACATATCCATTATCTGACATTCGAATTTCGTATAAAATGAATTTGAATAGAAAAGATTAGAATAGAGTAGATAAGAATAGACTAGAAAAACAATAGAACAGAATAGAATAAAAAATAATAAATAAATATATATATATATATATATATATATATATATATATATATATATATATATATATATATATATATTCTGTTCTAAACGAAATTCGAATTTCAGAAGCCATCTTCCGAAATTCGAATTTAGTATAGAATGAATTCAAATTCGAGTAGAAAAGTTTAGAAAAGAATAGCATAGAAAAACAATTGAACAAAAAAAAAAAAAAAAACATCTTCCAGAATTCAAATTTCATATAGACTGAAATTAAATTTGAATAGAAAATAATAGAACAGCAATAATAGAATAGCATAGAAAAACAGAACAGAATAGAATAAAGAATAAAATATAATATATATATATATATTATATTTTTCTATGCTGGTCTATTGTTTTTCTATGCTATTCTTTTCCATTATTTTCTATTATATTCTAATCTTTTCTATTTGAATGGGAATTCATTCTATACGAAATTCAAATTTCGGAAAATGGTTATATAGAAATAGAATGAAATCGAGTTCTAATAGAAAAGACTAGAATAGAAAAAACAATAGTAGCACAGAATAGAAAAAAATATATAAAAAATAATATATATATATATATATATATATATATATATATATATATATATATATATATATATATATATAAAACCATCTTCCGAAAATGGAATTTGGTACAGAATGAATTCGAATAGAACAGATTAGAATAGAATATATTATATTTTTTTCTATTCTGTTCTATTGTTTTTCTATGCTATTCTTTTCTATTATTTTCTATTCTATTCGAATGCACTTTCATTCTATACGAATTTTGAATTTTGCAAAATGGTTATATATAGTTTACTTTTTCAAATTCGGTCAAATTTTTTCTAATGCGGTAGAATTTTTTCGAATTTGATAGTTTTTTTTCGAATGTGAAACTAAACGAATCCCGAAAACGAATGTAACGATTGCATATATTTTTCATAGTTTTACAAGGTAATATCTGGATGAGATATAGTATGTGTATGTGTCCTTTTGTCCTTCCGTGGATTATTTTAAATAAGCAATCAGTTAGATGGAATAATGCTGTGAGAACTCTCAGTGCACGCCCAATGAGATATATATTATACTGCATTCATCTTGCCATCAATTTTGACCAAATTTCCTGTGCCTTTGTAGCTCACACATCCCCAAAACATCAGCGATCCACCTCCATGTTTCACAGTAGGAATTATGTACCTTTCATCATAGGCCTTATTTACTCCTCTCCAAATGTAGCGTTTATGGTTGTGGCCAAAAAGCTCAATTTTGATCTCATCACTCCAAATGACTTTGTGCCAGAAAGTTTGAGGCTTGTCTCTGTGCTGTTTGGCATATTGTAAGCGGGATATTTTGTGGCATTTGCATAGTAAGGGCTTTCTTCTGGCGACTCGACCATGCAGCCCATCTTTTTTCAAGTGCCTCCTTATTGTGCATCTTGAAACAGCCACACCACATGTTTCAGAGAGTCCTGTATTTCACCTGAAGTTATTTGTGGGTTTTTCTTTGCATCCCGAACAGAGGGCTGGCTAAGAACTCCATTTTGGAAGGCTGAGAGGAGTTCTCCATGGGGCAGAGAGAGACACAGATGTGATCCGAGGGGCTGCTGTTACCCACAGACGGGATCCATCCAGCCACAGCTCCAGAGGTCGGTATGTTGATCCTGCCACAGCTCCAGAGGTTGGTGTGCTGATCCTGTTATGGTTCCAGGAGTCAGACGGTGATGGACATCCCACCTGAGAGGGATCCTGGCTACATCTCCAGGTGTTCCTGGGGGCATGGTCCAAACCGGTTACAAGGTGGCCAGTCGGGCCTTTCAGGGAACTTGTTGTTTGATCCTTTGATTGCAGGATGGGTGAGCGGGCGTTTGCCCATCTTTAACCACTTCAGCCCCGGAAGGTTTTACCCCCTTCCTGACCAGAGCACTTTTTACAATTCGGCACTGCGTCGCTTTAACTGCTAATTGCGCGGTCATGCAATGCTGTACCCAAACGAAATTTGCGTCCTTTTCTTCCCACAAATAGAGCTTTCTTTTGATGGTATTTGATCACCTCTGCCGTTTTTATTTTTTGCGCTATACACGGAAAAAGACCGAAAATTTTGAAAAAAAATGATATTTTCTACTTTTTGTTCTAAAAAAAATCCAATAAACTCAATTTTAGTCATACATTTAGGCCAAAATGTATTCGGCCACATGTCTTTGGTAAAAAAAATGTCAATAAGTGTATATTTATTGGTTTGCGCAAAAGTTATAGCGCCTACAAACTAGGGTACATTTTCTGGAATTTACACAGCCTTTAATTTATGACTGCCTATGTCGTTTCTTGAGGTGCTAAAATGGCAGGGCAGTACAAAACCCCCACAAATGACCCCATTTTGGAAAGTAGACACCCCAAGGAAATTGCTGAGAGGCATGTTGAGCCCATTGAATATTCATTTTTTTTGTCCCAAGTGATTGAATAATGACAAAAAAAAAAAAAAAAATTACAAAAAGTTGTCACTAAATGATATATTGCTCACACAGGCCATGGGCATATGTGGAATTGCACCCCAAAATACATTTAGCTGCTTCTCCCGAGTATGGGGATACCACATGTGTGGGACTTTTTGGGAGCCTAGCCGCGTACGGGGCCCCGAAAACCAATCACTGCCTTCAGGATTTCTAAGGGCGTACATTTTTGATTTTACTCCTCACTACCTATCACCGTTTTGAAGGCCATAAAATGCCCAGATGACATAAAACCCCCCCAAATGACCCCATTTTGGAAAGTAGACACCCCAAGCTATTTGCTTTGAGGCATGTTGAGTCCATGGAATGTTTTATATTTTGACACAAGTTGCGGGAAAGTGACAAATTTTTTTTTTTTTTTTTTTTTTTGCACAAAGTTGTCACTAAATGATATATTGCTCACACAGGCCATGGGCATATGTGGAATTGCACCCCAAAATACATTTAGCTGCTTCTCCTGAGTATGGGGATACCACATGTGTGGGACTTTTTGGGAGCCTAGCCGCGTACGGGACCCCGAAAACCAATCACTGCCTTCAGGATTTCTAAGGGCGTACATTTTTGATTTTACTCCTCACTGCCTATCACAGTTTCGGAGGCCATGGAAAGCCCAGGTGGCATAAACCCCCCCAAATGACCCCATTTTGGAAAGTAGACACCCCAAGCTATTTGCTGAGAGGCATGGTGAGTATTTTGCAGCTCTCATTTGTTTTTGAAAATAAAGAAAGACGAGAAAAAAAATTTTTTTTTTTCTTTTTTCAATTTTCAAAACTTTGTGACAAAAAGTGAGGTCTGCAAAATACTCACTATACCTCTCATCAAATAGCTTGGGGTGTCTACTTTCCAAAATGGGGTCATTTGGGGGGGTTTTGTGCCACCTGGGCATTCCATGGCCTCCGAAACTGTGATAGGCAGTGAAGAGTGAAATCAAAAATTTACGGCCTTAGAAAGCCTGAAGGCGGTGCTTGGTTTTCGGGGTTCCGTACGCGGCTAGGCTCCCAAAAAGTCTCACACATGTGGTATCCCCGTACTCAGGAGAAGCAACAGAATGTATTTTGGGGTGTAATTTCACATATTCCCATGGCATGTTTGAGCAATATATCATTTAGTGACAACTTTGCGCAAAAAAAAATAAAAAAAATAAAAAATTGTCTCTTTCCCGCAACTTGTGTCACAATATAAATTATTCCATGGACTCAACATGACTCTCAGCAAATAGCTTGGGGTGTCTACTTTCCAAAATGGGGTCATTTGGGGGGGTTTTGAACTGTCCTGGCATTTTATGCACAACATCTAGAAGCTTATGTCACACATCGACCACTCTTCTAACCACTTGAAGACAAAGCCCTTTCTGACACTTATTGTTTACATAAAAAAATAATTTTTTTTTGCAAGAAAATTACTTTGAACCCCCAAACATTATATATTTTTTTTAAAGCAAATGCCCTACAGATTAAAATGGTGGGTGTTTCATTTTTTTTTTCACACAGTATTTGCGCAGCGATTTTTCAAACGCATTTTTTGGGGAAAAACACACTTTTTTACATTTTAATGCACTAAAACACACTATATTGCCCAAATGTTTGATGAAATAAAAAAGATGATCTTAGGCCGAGTACATGGATACCAAACATGACATGCTTTAAAATTGCGCACAAACGTGCAGTGGCGACAAACTAAATACATTTTTAAAAGCCTTTAAAAGCCTTTACAGGTTACCACTTTAGATTTACAGAGGAGGTCTACTGCTAAACTTACTGCCCTCGATCTGACCTTCGCGGTGATACCTCACATGCATGGTGCAATTGCTGTTTACATTTGACGCCAGACCGACGCTTGCGTTCGCCTTAGCGCGAGAGCAGGGGGGACAGGGGTGCTTTTTTTTTTTTTTTTTTTTTTTTCTTTATTATTATTATTTTTTTATCTTATTTTTAAACTGTTCCTTTCATTTTTTTTTTTTAAGTCATTTTTATTGTTATCTCAGGGAATGTAAATATCCCCTATCATAGCAATAGGTAGTGACAGGTACTCTTTTTTGCAAAAATTGGGGTCTATTAGACCCTAGATTTCTCCTCTGCCCTCAAAGCATCTGATTACACCAAGATCGGTGTGATAAAATGCTTTCCCAATTTCCCAATGGCGCTGTTTACATCCGGCGAAATCTAAGTCATAAAATGCTCGTAGCTTCCGGTTTCTTAGGCCATAGAGATGTTTGGAGCCACTCTGGTCTCTGATCAGCTCTATGGTCAGCTGGCTGAATCACCGGCTGCATTATCAGGTTCCCTGTTGAGACAGGAGAGCCAGAGAAAAACACGGAAGACATTGGGGGGGGGGGGGGCATTCCCTAAAAGCAGTCTAGAGGCTAATTAGCCGCTAGGATTGCTTTTACATGAAAGCCGACCGCTGGCTGAAAAGAATGATACCAAGATGATACCTAAACCTGCAGGCATCATTCTGGTATAACCACTCAAAGTCGTGAATGGCAAACCTGAAGACAAAAAAATGGTTAACAATAAAGCACAGTAAACGGTAAAGTATAAAAAATTGCATACCTGAAAAGCAAACATGATAAAACATAACAACAATAAAACATTGCAGAATAGAATACAGTAAAAAAGAGCAGAACAATAGAGAGAATAGAGAGAGAGAGAACAATGAAACGACAACTATTTTTTTTTTATTTTATATTTTTGTATGTGTTTTTTTTTTTTTTTTTACACTTTTTTTTGTAACTAACTTTTATAACTGTAACCGGTTCCAGGTTCGGGTCTCTCAAAATGCGATGGCATCTTGGGAGACCCTGTGAAATGGCGCCTAGTCTGTGCAATGCTGTACCCTACGCTAATACTCAACTAGTGAATGGTAGCGTTCAAAACATTCACCAATGCAAAGACCAGGATTGTCAGGACAGAAGGGACAATAATAGCGGGTGTCACGCCTATATCCGCGCTTGCTGCAGACACGACATCTTTTTTGGGGGGGTTCGCTGGGTAGGGGTACTCGGGAGGACGTAAAGAAAATGCCTCTCATGCAGCCGACTGCATTTGGTTGGGGATGTGAATGGGGGAAGTACGGGCGCTGCAGAAGTGGTGGGTTCCCAATTAGGATTGGCGAATGCAGCAGGAAGGGCACTATGGGCACGACGGGCCTGTGTTTGTCTTTTTGGTGGCAGCGGGATACTACTTGTGCTTGCCACCTCACCAGCTTGAACTGCACTTATGGGACTCGCCACGTCACCAAGTGTTACTGCAGTGCTGGTTTGACTACGACCGGGGTGTACTAGGCCGCTGGTGCTTGCCAGTTCACCAAAACGCTACCAAAAAAACTGTTAGCGATCGCAGGGATCAGGCCTGACTCTGCGAACGCTGCAGTTATGCGTTTAGTGTTTTGTAAGTGACAGTGATCGATCGATACTGCACTTGGGTGGGCTGGGCTGGGCCGGGCGGAGGGACAAAACGCAGGTGCTAGCAGGTATCTGGGCTGATCCCGCTAACACTGCGTTTTTGGGAACCCTAAACTGCTGGGGACGCTAGTATAGATCTGATCGGATCAGATATTGATCCGTTCAGATACTATACCACTAAGGGAGGTGTATGCTGCGTGCGTGGGTGTTAGCGGTACTGGCGCTAACCTGACGCTGGTGCTTGCCAGTTCACCAAAACGCTACCAAAAAAACTGTTAGCGATTGCAGGGATCCGGCCTGACTCTGCGAACGCTGCAGTTATGCGTTTAGTGTTTTGTAAGTGACAGTGATCGATCGATACTGCACTTGGGTGGGCTGGGCCGGGCGGAGGGACAAAACGCAGGTGCTAGCAGGTATCTGGGCTGATCCCGCTAACACTGCGTTTTTGGGAACCCTAAACTGCTGGGGACGCTAGTATAGATCTGATCGGATCAGATATTGATCCGTTCAGATACTATACCACTAAGGGAGGTGTATGCTGCGTGCGTGGGTGTTAGCGGTACTGGCACTAACCTGGCGCTAACCTGACGCTGGTGCTTGCCAGTTCACCAAAACGCTACCAAAAAAACTGTTAGCGATCGCAGGGATCAGGCCTGACTCTGCGAACGCTGCAGTTATGCGTTTAGTGTTTTGTAAGTGACAGTGATCGATCGATACTGCACTTGGGTGGGCTGGGCTGGGCCGGGCGGAGGGGCAAAACGCAGGTGCTAGCGGGTATCTGGGCTGATCCCGCTAACACTGCGTTTTCGGGAACCCTAAATTGCTGGGGACGCTAGTATAGATCTGATCGGATCAGATATTGATCCGTTCAGATACTATACCACTAAGGGAGGCGTATGCTGCGTGCGTGGGTGTTAGCGGTACTGGCGCTAATCTGACGCTGCCTGGGGCGACGCATATCACCGCCGGGCGATCAGGGGGCTAAACCTTTATTCGGTAATAAACGGCGGGTGCCCTGACACTATAAAAAATAAACAAACTAACCAGCGTCAACCGTAACAGTTATACGGTGATCAGTGGTGAAAGGGTTAACTAGGGGGCAATCAAGGGGTTAAAACATTTATTAGGTAGTATAGGGGGGTCCCTGACGCTATAAAACGCTGACGGCGAACCTAAATATTTACGTCCCTAACTACCGTCACCAGCGACACTAATACAGCGATCAGAAAAATGATCGCTTAGCAACACTGGTGACAGGGGGTGATCAAGGGGTTAAAACTTTATTAGGGGGGTTAGGGGGGTATCCTAGACCTAAAGGGGGCCTAACACTCACTACCCTAACACACTAACTGTCACAAACTGACACTATGCAGTAATCAGAAAAAAAAAAAAAAAAAAAACTGCTGGTGTCAGTTTGTGACAGGGGGGGGGGGGGGTGATTGGGGGGGGATCGGGGGGCGATCGGGGGGGGGATCGGGGTGTTTAGTGTGCCTGGCATGTTCTACTGTGTGTGTAGTGTTTGTGCACTCACATTGATGTCTTCTCTCCTCGGCCCGGAACGGAAAATACCGAGCCGAGGAGAGATGACATCATTTCCTCTGCCTCTGTGTACAATACAGAGGCAGGGAAATGATCCCATTGGCTGGGAGCGATCGCGAGGGGGGGGCCACGAATGGATGGCCTCCCCCTCACCACTGATCGCCGGGGGACATTTGCCGACCGCCGCAGGCACCGGGGGGGGGTCCGATCGGACCCCCCACCCGCGGGCAGGCAGGGACGTACAGGTAAGCCCTTTTGCCTGCCCGTGCCGCTCTGTCGACGTACATCGTCGTGCGGCGGTCGGCAAGTGGTTAAAGACACGGTAGTCAGGCAACATTGCCTCATATTTGTAGGAACACATGCACCCTGCTGAACAGTCACTACATTCCATTCCCTGTCTCACATTTAACTGCCTGGGTCAGTGCATAGGCCACTCTAGATCTATTTAAGTTGTTTGACTGTGCTATTTTGAAGTCTGCGTTTTTTCTTTGATTAACCTTAATAAAGACAATAGTTTGCCATTCTTGACTATTGAGTTATCAGATCACTGTTTGTTTTACTGTGGAAAGTCTTCCAGTAAACAAACTTCCTGTTCACTACATATGTGCCTGTTTTACTGTGTTTGCAAGTAAACTGTTTGTTGGTGTGCCAGAGATCCTGGGACAGTTCTTTGGGGTTGAGAGGTAGAGTAACGGACAGAACAAACTTAAGCATCTCTTCCGGGGGTATCTAGATATATATAATATATATAGTGTATCTCACATAAGTGAGTACACCCCTCACATTTTTGTAAATATTTTATTTTATCTTTTCATGTGACAACACTGAAGAGATCAGACTTTGCTACAATGTACAGTAGTGTACAGCTTGTATAACAGTGTAAATTTGCTGTCCTCTCAAAATAACTCAACACACAGCCATTAATGTATAAACCGCTGGCAACAAAAGTGAATACACCCCTAAGTAAAAATGTCCAAATTGGGACCAATTAGCCATTTTCCCTCCCTGGTGTCATGTAAATGTTACAAGGTCTTAGGTGTGAATGGGGAGCAAGTGTGTTAAATTTGGTGTTATCTCTCTCACTCTCTCATACTGGTCACTGGAAGTTCAACATGGCACCTCATGGCAAAGAACTCTCTGAGGATCTGAAAAAAAGAACTGTTGCTCTACATAAAGATGGCCTAGGCTATAAAAAGATTGCCAAGACCCTGAAACTGAGTTGCAGCATGTTGGCCAAGATCATACATCGGTTTAACAGGACAGGTTCCATATCCATAGGTTGTCTTTGGGAAATAGATGTACGAGTGCTGCCAGCATTGCTGCAGAGGTTGAAGGGGTGTAGTTTCAGCCTGTCAGTGCTTAGACCATATGCCACACACTGCATCAAATTGGTCTGCATGCTTGTCGTCCCAAAAGGAAGCCTCTTTTGAAGATGATGCATAGGAAGGCCCGCAAACAGTTTGTTGAAGACAAGCAGATTAAGGACTTGGATTACTGGAACCATATCCTGTGGTCTGATGACCACAGATAAACTTATTTGGTTCAAATATTGTCAAGCGTGTGTGAGGAGTACAAAGACAAGTGTGTCTTACCTACAATCAATCATGGTGGTGGGAGTGTCATGGTCTGGAGCTGTATGAGTGCTGCCGGCACTGGGAAGCTACAGTTCATTGAGGGAATCATGAATGCCAACATGTACTGTGACATACTGAAGCAGAGAATGATCCCCTCCCTTCGGAGACTGGGCCGCAGGGAAGTATTCCAACATGATAATGACCCCAAAACACACCTCCAAAATGACCACTGTCTTGCTAAAGAAGCTGAGAGTAAAGGTGATGGACTGGCCAAGCATGTCTCCAGACCTAAACCCTATTAAGCATCTGTGGGGCATCCCCAAACAGAAGGTGGGGGAGCGCAAGGTCTCTAACATCCACCAGCTCTGTGATGTCATCATGGAGGAGTGGAAGAGGACTCCAGTGGCAACCTGTGAAGCTCTGGTGAACTCCATGCCCAAGAGGGTTAAGGCAGTGCTGGAAAATAATGGTGGCCACTCAAAATATTGACACTTTGGGCCCAATTTGGACATTTTCATTAGGGGTGTACTCACTTTTGTTGCCAGCGGTTTGGACATTAATGACTGTGTGTATTTTTGAGGGGACAGCAAATTTACACTGTTATACAAGCTGTACACACACTACTTTACATTGTAGCAAAGTGTAATTTCTTCAGTGTTGTCACATGAAAAGATATAACAAAATATTTACATAAATGTGAGGGGTGTACTCACTTTTGTGAGATACTGTGTGTGTATATATATATATATATATATATATATATATATATATATATATATATATATATATATATATATATATATAACACATTCTCTTATTAGCACTTTATAATTCTGTTTATGGTTGAAGATTTTTGGTATACAGCACTATTTGCAGTTTTGAAAACTATGATGAAGTTTCTGGAACAATAAAATCATTTGCATTTTTGGTAACAATTTGCACTTGCACATGCACTTTAGCACTTTTCAAGATTGCTTTGACCCATGTGGTCATTATATTTCTAAGTTTCTTGGCAGCGCCACCTACCGTTTCATATTTATAATGCGTTATAATGCGTTGCTGTCTGAAGAGAAATCCATGGGTGATCGGTTGTCAGAGATTGGCAGGCATTCAGTGATACTGGCATCTCCTGTATGCCTGTTTTTTTTCTTGGTAGCCAAATAGCTTTGTATTTAATAGGAATATCGTGAACCACTTTTCGCTGTAGTACTTCCCACCGAAAGCAACAAGGAGGATAATTTTTGCCAAGCTGAAAAGCAAAGCGTTGTGGATGCGGCATGTGAACAACCCCTTGCAGCTTAACTGCTGATTTACCCCCACCCAAAACCGCAAGTGGAAAGGAAGTCTCAGGCTCCATGCACACTGGCTTAAAAAAATTTTGCTTCTACAGGAGTTTTGTGTTCTGCCTGTAGAAGCAGCTCAATGTTATCCTATGTGTCCAAGCACATTAGGGCGTTTACAGGCATATTTTGAGCTCAACGTTTAGAGGCAGAATACAAACCCCCTTCTGGAACGCGTTTCTGATTGGAGCTTACTGACAGAAAAAACGTAAAACCCTCTATATGAGCGTTTTTTACTCCCAAGACAACAGACATTTTTTTAAGCCCAGTGTGCATGGAGCCTAAAGCCTTGTACACACGGTACAAAAATCAGAAGGGGATTGTCGTTTGACAGGCTGTTGTTCGAAGTTCTTACCGTTAGTACGCTCCTTTCAACAATTGTTTTCCAATTTTCGGCCAAGAAATGTTGGATGACAGGCAAGTAAATTTTTGTCAAACGACAGCTCCACGTCAGATTTTCGAATGGTCAGTACACAAATCCGTCACACAAAAGTCGAAAGTACAAACACGCATTTTCGGAATCAATGCTCACCAAACACGAAATTAGCAGAAGGCGCCCAAAGGGTTGTGCTCAAGTGCTGAAATTCCTCGTAATACGTCACTATGTTCGTGTTTGTGGCATGACAATTTGTGTAACGTTCAGGGCTTTTTTTCTCTGAAAATAGGTACAGGAACTCAACCGCGACCCCCCGTCCCTTACACACACCCTGCAAACCACATCAAATAGTGAGTATGGCCAAATTTTACTAACAGTGGGAGGGTCTTAACAGGGTCATTAAATACCAGGAGTGCATTATGTACAGAGTGCAGAGTTCAGGGAGGGGGTTAAACACAGACTGCAGAGTTCAGGGGTGCTCTGCATACAGAGTGCAGAGTTTAGCAGTGCACTACACAGCTACTTACCTCTGCACCCCCCATCCACATCTCACGTTTACCCCTCTTCAGCTCTGACCTCTGCATGAAACCCCCCTCTACTGCCCCCATCTTCTCCCCATCTCCTTAAAAGCTCCACCATCTTCCACATGCCCTATTTTTGTTGCTGTATTAAGCTGAAGCACCCAGCCAGCTCTAGTACCTTCCCGCAGAGGGCCTGAGCCAGAGGTGGTGGAACTGAGTTCCACCAAGTACCAGCTGAAAAAAAGCCCTGGTAACGTAGGATGTGAGACAAGATCCTGGCACACGCCCTTTTGACAAAAATAAGACCCTTGGTTGTCCAACAATCGTACCAGGTGTACGAGGCTTTAGACCTCCAAAATCAAATTTCTTACACAACAGACATCATCATCAGGTATCTGTAGGTATCGCTACTGTAGTAGTTTCATCTAGTGTAATTGCTTTTTTTTAATATAACACATATACAGTATGTCTAAAGTAGATGAGACCATCATTATGTATATATTAAAATGTTTATATCTCCAAAGCAAAGCAACCAACATCACCAGGATTTAGTGAATTTGTTATAATAATAAAATTGAGTATTTGTTCTCCAAGTGGGATTTTACAGCTATCTTGCAAGCAGCGTGTTAGTTGTTCTCATACCCTTTCACCATAACATATTATTTTATATATTAAAACGGACATTCTTTATTTGAACATAGATTTATTACAAAGTTAATTGTACATTGCCACTGTTAGGATGAAGGGCAGGTGTTTACACTAACTGCTCCACTGACTAGGGAGGCTTTGCTAAAGCTCACTGGCAGCTTGTCTATCACAAAGTTGCGGATGCAGCCTGTGAATGAGTTTCTTGTTGTCAAACTTGGCGCAAGCAAGGCATCTAAAAGGGAGAGAAAACGCATAAAAGAAAAAATTTTAAAAATCACAAATATATTTAGAATGGAAAACAAGCAAACAAGGGTAGCTTGTATAAGGGGTTATCCTGTGGCTGATCTTACCTGGAACTCCTCCAACAAACACAGGCTCTTTAAGGTTAACTAGCTTTTTGTTCAGTGGACCTACGACATGGTTTATCTCAGAGTCCACGTCCAGCTGCAGCACATTGCCATCTCTTATAACTGCAATAAGACAGAGGGATGATGTTCACTGGTTAAACTTGATATATAGTTTAAGTTGTTACTTCTGAGAATGTATTCTGCTATAGTGGTCACATACTTCACTTTCTTTACATGTATTTTTAGATTATACAGAGAGAGAGTAATTTCAAAAGTGGAAATCAGTGTTTTCTTATCTGAATAATTTTCATGGTCAGGATCCTAAGTGTACTGTAAGTACTGTATGATATACATGCATTAACCACTTACAGACCAGAATATTTGCCCCCTTAATAACTAGGCCATTTTTTGTGATACGGCACTGCGTCGCTTTAACTGACAATTGCACGGTCGTGCGACACTGTACCCAAACAAAATTGACGTCCTTTTTTTCCCACAAATAGAGCTTTCTTTTGGTGATATTTGATCACCTCTGTGGTTTTTATTTTTTGCGCTATAAACCAAAAAAGAGTGACAATTTTGAAACAAAAAAATATTTTTTACTTTTTGCTATAATAACTATCCCATAAAAAATGTAAAAAAATTAATTTCTTCATCAGTTTAGGTCGATATACAGTATCTCACAAAAGTGAGTACACCCCTCACATTTTTGTAAATATTTTAGTATACCTTAATGTAGTGACAACACTGAAGAAATGACACTTTGCTACAATGTAAAGTTGTGAGTATACAGCATGTATAACAGTGTAAATTTGCTATTCCCTCAAAATAACTCAACACACAGTAATTAATGTCTAAACCGCTGGTAACAAAAGTGAGTACACCCCTAAACGAAAAAGTCCAAATTGGGGCCAATTAGCCATTTTCCCTCCCCGGTGTCATGTGACTCATTAGTGTTACAAGGTCTCGTGTGAATGGGGAGCAGGTGTGTTGAATTTGGTGTTATCGCTCTCTCTCTCTCATACTGGTCACTGGAAGTTCAACATGGCACCTCATGGCAAAGAATTCTCTGAGGATCTGAGAAAAAGAATTGTTGCTCTACAAAAATATGGCCTAGGGTATAGGAAGATTGCCAAGACCTTGAAACTGAGCTGCAGCAAGGTGGCCAAGACCATATAGCTGTTTAACAGGACAGGTTCCACTCAGAACAGGCCTCGCCATGATCGACCAAAGAAGTCGAGTGCACATGCTCAGCGTCAAATCCAGAGGTTGTCTTTGGGAAATAGACGTATGAGTGCTGCCAGCATTGCTGCAGAGGTTGAAGGGGTGTGGGGTCAGCCTGCCTGTGCTCAGACCATACGTCAAATTGGTCTGCATGGCTGTCGTCCCAGAAAGAAGCCTCTTCTAAAGATGATGCACAATAAAGCCTGCAAACAGTTTGCTGAAGACAACAGACTAAGGACATGGATTACTGGAACCATGTCTTGTGGTCTGATGAGACCAAGATAAATGTATTTGGTTCAGATGGTGTCAAGCGTGTGTGGTGGCAACCAGGTGAGAAGTACAAAGACAAGTGTGTCTTGCCTACAGTCAAGCATGGTGGTGGGACTGTCATGGTCTGGGGCTGCATGAGTGCTGCCCGCACTGGGAAACTAAAGTACATTGAGGGAACCATGTACTGTGACATACTGAAGCAGATCATGATCCCCTTCCTTCAGGGACTGGGCTGCTGGGCAATATTTAAAAATGATAATGACCCCAAACACACCTCCAAGACAACCACTGCCTTGCTAAAGAAGCTGAGGGTAAAGGTGATGGGCTGGCCAAGCATGTCTCTAGACCTAAACCCTATTGAGCATCTGTGAAGCGGAAGGTGAAGGAATGCAAGGTCTTTAACATCCACCAGCTCCAAGATGTCATCATGGAAGAGTGGAAGAGGACTCCAGTGGCAACCTGTGAAGCTTTGGTGAACTCCATGCCCAAGAGGGTTAAGGCAGTGTTGGAAAATAATGGTGGCCACACAAAATATTGACACTTTGGGCCCAATTTTGACATTATCACTTTTACTCACTTTTGTTGCCAGTGGTTTAGACATTAATGGCTGTGTGTTCAGTTATTTTGAGGGGGCAGCAAATTTACACTGTTATACAAGCTGTACACTGACTACTTTACATTGTAGCAAAGTGTAATTTCTTCAGTGTTGTCATATGAAAAGATATAATAAAATATTTACAAAAATGTGAGGGGTGTACTCACTTTTGTGAGATACTGTATATTCTTCTACATATTTTTGGTAAAAAAAAATCGCAAAAAGCGTATATTCATTGGTTTACGCAAAAGTTATAGTGTCTACAAAATAGGGGATAGATTTATGGCATTCTTCTTCTTATTTTTTTTAACTAGTAATGGCGGCGATGAGCAATTTTTAGTGGGACTGCGACATTGCGGCGGACAGATCGGACACTTTTGACACTTTTTTGGGACCATTGACATTTATACAGTGATCAGTGCTATAAAAATGCACTGATTACTGTATAAATGTAACTGGCGAGGAAGGGGTTAACACTAGGGGCGATCAAGGGGTTAAGGAGGAGCAGACTGATCGCTGTTCCTAATTACTAGTAACAGATGATATGTCTCTTCCTTTTGCATGAATTACTGCATCAATGCGGTGTGGCATAGAGGTGATCAGCCTGTGGTACTGCTGAGGTGTTATGGGAGCCTAGGTTGCTTTGATAGAGGCCTTCAGCTCGTCTGCATTGTTGGGTCTGGTGTGTCTCATCTTCTTCTTGACAATATCCCACAGATTCTCTATGGGGTTTAGGTCAGGTGAGTTGGCTGGCCAATCAAGCACAGTGATACCATGATCAAGAAACCAGGTATTGGTGCTTTTGGCAGTGTAGGCAGGTGCCAAGTCCTGCTGGAAAATGAAATCGGCATCTTCATAAAGCTGGTCAACAGAGGAAAGAATGAAGTGCTCTAGAATTTCCTGGTAGAGGGCTGCGCTAACTTTGGACTTGATAAAAGACAGTAGACCAACACCAGCAGATGACATGGCTCCCCAAATCATCACAGACTGTGGAAACTTCACACTGGACCTCATACAACTTGGATTCTGTGCCTCTCCACTCTTCCTCCAGACTCTGGAACCTTGATTTCCAAATGAAATGCAAAATTTTCCATAGTCTGTGATTTGGGGTGCCATGTCATCTGCTGCTGTTGGTCCACTGTATGCTGCATTGATGCAGTAATTCATGCAAAAGGAGCCCTGTGCATATGATGCATATTATACTATACATTGACATACTTTTCAGTAAGCCAACATTTCTGTATTACAAATCCTTTTTTTATTGGTCTTATGAAGTATTCTAATTTTCAGAGATACAGAATTTTGGGTTTTCACTAGCTGTAAGCCATAATCATCAAAATTAAAAGAAAGAAATGCTTGAAATATATCACTCTGTGTGTAACGCATCTATAAAATATATGAGTTTCAATGTCCTAAAATGAGGCATTTCTAGAATAGGGTGTTTTTTATCCTCCGAAAGGTGACAGGGCTCCCCATTGAACAACAACCACACTTAGCTCTACATAATGATTTGCCACCAGGTGGCCACACCCCCTTGAAATGCCTTGTCTATTTTATCTTGCTGCCAGCGAAAGTCACTATAGCAGGAGCATGGAAGACACCCACAGTATCTTTTGGTCGATTCAAACATAAAATATCGGGGATCATGATTCATGAAAAAATTGCTAGTATTATTAATGACCAAAGCAATCTGTTTGAACAAACTTGGGAACCTTGGGCCTCTTATATACACATACCTCTGTCCTAGACTTCTGGTGCTATACAACCTCTCGGCTCTCCAACTCCCAGTTTATTTACTCTTCCGACCTAGCTCTTCTTGCATCTAGGGTATCCTCTTCCCCTACCATTATCTCCCTTCTGTTTCTTTTCTCTCCTTTCCTCTATCTTTCTCTTTCCCACTCCTTTCTTCCCTCTCAGGTTGTCTAGTTACCTTTTTTCAAGGTTAATTTTGGCATTTTATTTTTGTAATATTGCTGGTGACTGCCTGATTTGTATGTACCCTAAGTCTGTACAGAGAACTTCTTCCTTGTGGAGGAAGCTCTTGAGTTATCGAACTCTTTCTGATTATGTTAATGCATATCTTTTTCTGTTTTGGACATGTATAGTTTCTGTTTTTGCTTCACTGCAAACTGCAAACGTAACAAAATATATGAGTTTTACTTATTGAATTACTGAAATAAATTAACTTTTTGATGCTATTCTAATTTTATGAGATGCACCTCTATACCATTCACATCAGTCCCTGCCCTCAAGGAACATATAATCTAAGGTACCTAACACACATTCATACATACTATGGACAGTTGCCAACTAACCTACCAGTGTATATTTGGAGTGTAGGAGGAAACCCACACAGGCAAAGGGAGAACATGCAAACTCCAGGTAGGTAGTTCCATGGTTGGGATTTGAACCCACAACCCTAGTGCTGCTAGGTGGAAGTGCTAACCACCTAGCCACTGTGCTGCCTACTGCTGCATAAAAAAAGCTGTAAAAATCTACAAATCTACAGTGCAAAATTGTTTCAGCAGGCTAGTATATTTGCCTGACTGTGTTTATACATATTGTTACTATGGCCTTGTTTGGAACATATATACACAGTTCTTGCCATTGCATTTTTCTTTTTTTATCATTTATAGATCTTACTATTTCAATACTGGGGACTATTTGTCTGACCTACATTCATACAAATTTCCTATGTTATGCTACTTAGAAACCTTCTTGCTATGTAAGTATTTATTTCTGTGGAATATAGTATTTGATACCTGTTTTGTCATATGCACACTCTTTAGTTCATCTTTATACTAGACCCCCTTTTTATATATATATGGATGTGCCCCCATGGGAGGGTTGTGTCTCCTGCCCCCTAGTGGGCACTGAACTTGGGCTTCTCCTTCGCTGAACTTTATTAAAATGAATATTTTATTGTTTACACTGTTTTTGTTTTATGTATTGGATATTATGATATTCTCATTTGATGTTCTTTTACATGTTTGGAAAAAAGAGATTAAGTTTGCGCAAACCTATATAGCATATTATGAGATAAAAATTGGTAAAATCAAACTATGCAAAATAAAATACTGGTACATGCAAAAATTTGTTGACATTCAAGTCCATATAGTGAATCAAAAGATTAAAAATAAAAACAGTGATGTTATCAAACTGTGTTGACACAGTAAAATCCTGTGACCGCAACTACCAGACAGATCAAGTGTCATTTATAGGAAAAATCAAACCTTGAAGGACATTTTGGCTCCAAGTGTGGTTGACCCGCCTGAGAAAATTAGTATGTTCGGAAACTTGAAAGGGTTCTTTCCATGTAAGAGGTGCAAAATGTGTAAAACATCAAAAACCTAATTTACCTTCTGAGGTGTTCGTACAACCTCCAATATGTTGGGAGGACCACCAGGGCATTGACTATAAGAATAGGTGAACATCTATCCAACATAAGAAGGGTTTTTTTAGGACACAGCGTGTCCAAACATTTTCATATCCCTCATCAGAGGGACCCCTCTCGTCTGCAGGTCATTGCAATAGAGAGGTATACACCGCAATGGAGGGGTAGTAATCTCAAAAGAAGTATCTCACGTAGAGAAACAAGATGGATATATGACATCCAGTGTTACAGCCCTTGGGGACTCAATATCGAATGGGATGTCAATTGTTTTATTGATAATCGATTTTTCTATCCCCCTTTTTTTTTTCCTTTGTATCAATATCCCATTCATTTTCTTTTCTTTTGTATTAATATCCCACCCATTCATCACCTTGATATGCTTTGAACAGAGAGGTAGCTCAATGTTGAAGTATGGAATTCACCCAAAATTGTTTTTCTAGCCCTCAGATATCGCCACTGATGTATTTGAAAATGTGGGTTAATTTATTTTAATAACTTATTTTAATAATTTATTTTAATAATATCATTTGTTTTAATAATATTGTTTTAATATTCTTATTTTGTTGGTCCACTTTTTGGGAATGGCTGTAGATAGGTACCAATATTACAGGGAGTGGGTAGGAGGAGGTGTAAAAACACCCCCGCCCCTCCTTGTATCAAATAGTTTGATACGTTTGCACATTGATTAATTGTATCAGATCCCTACCTTCCTGGTATAATTGCTCAATTGTGCGAAGTGTCTACATGAATCAATCACATGGGTTTTTTAAATTCACAATTTAATAAATGTTTATTGTATGACCATTGGAATATAAATATAATTCTGTGGTCCTGCATTTGTTTTATTTTGTTTTTTGCTAAAATATATGGTATTATGAACATATCTAATTAATTTGACATAGATTTGTATTGTCAATTTGCTGGACATATATTATAGATGTTAAATAGATCTCGCAAATATGTTATGTTTTTTCTTGTGCTTTTAATGTTTTAAATGTTTTTAAACATATTAAACACTTTTTGAAACCATCGGGAGCAATGACACCGGAGGAATCTAACTGGAAAGTCACTTCCTGATGTCTCTCTCGTAATATGGGTATTTAAGGCATGGTGTGTGACGTTCAGACTTGGCCTCCGTTCCCAGTTAAAGCCTTGTACGGGGAAACGCGTCCGGTGGAGCTCTTGTCTCTGATGTCACTACGCATCAGCTGGCTGGCCTAAGCCGCGGCTGTTTGAAAAATTGTTTTATCGTTTGTGGATGTTAGTGTTTATGGAAGTCTTTGCGATAAATGCTTTTAATTGAAATACTACACCATGAAGCTTCTTCTTCTTTTACCTGCTAAACGAAATTGATTGTGGGAGACAAACAGGAAGACTGTCCATTGCTGTGTGGAAACATTATATGTAACAGCTATCTGCAATATTGGGAGGAAAACTGTTTCTGGAAGCGCTTTGGAAGGAAAAACCCATGGTTGAATTGATCCATTACTGAGTTTGTGTCACATTGGTCCCAGAGGTATTTTGGGAGGAATATCCAGGTTGCTGAGCCCTTTTGATCTCTGTAATTGGGGATCCACCTTATCCGGTAATCGCCCCCCCTATGAACCAACACTGAATTGGAAGTCCGAATTTTCACTTGAATATTTGATATATATATAAAATGTTTTTGGACTTGAAAGTCAACACAGTTTTATAACATCGCTGTTTTTATTTTTAATCTTTTGATTCACTATATGGACTTGAATGTCAACAAATTTTTGCATGTACCAGTATTTTATTTTGCACAGTTTGATTTTACCAATTTTATCACATATTATGCTATATAGGTTTGTGCAAACTTAATCTCTTTTTTCCATTATCTGTTAGCTATATATTCAGGCTAATTAAGTTGCAGCACCTACACCTAATCACATTATCGGTCACGGTTAAGGAATTAATTTTATATATACATATATTTTTTCTTTGTTTCAGCACTTTATTTGCTGCATTTTTAAGAGGAAGAGGCAGCACGTTTTTTTTTACATTATCCTTTACATGTTTAGTAGATCTGCAAACCCCTGAAGAAGCGCAAATTTGCACGTAACATGTGGAGCGAACTTTCTCTGTGACCTCATATAGTGACTCAACTACTCCACCCACCTTACTCCTATTGGATGCTGCTACTGGTTATTTCTAATTGCACCGATTTAGATTAGATTATATAATTTGGGGGTGTTATTTGAGTCCTTGGGGTCATATAATATTATAATGTTGTTTTTTCTTTTTTAACCACTTCCCGCCCGGCCCATAGCAGATGACGGCCGGGCGGTGGTTCTGTTATCCTGACTGGGCGTCATATGACGTCCAGCAGGATAACATGCCGCAGCGCGCCCGCGGGGGCGCACATCGTGGCGATCGGTGGATCGGTGTGGCTCTTTACCACGTGATCAGCCGTGTCCAATCACGGCTGATCACAATGTCAATAGGAAGAGCCGTTGATCGGCTTTTCCTCACTCGCGTCTGACAGACGCGAGTAGAGGAGAGCTGATCGTCGGTTCTTCTGACAGGGGGGTCTGTGCTGATTGTTTATCAGCACAGCCCCCCCTTCAGATCACCACACTGGACCACCAGGGATCGCCACTAGAACCACCAGGGAAGGGGGCAACATGTGGATGGCCAGGTATGCACCCCATGGCCATCCACATGTGCCCAATGTGCCCAGTCAGTGCCCAATCTGTGCCAATCAGTGCCCACAAATGGGCACTGATTGGCACCATTATATAGCACTGATGCCCAGCAATGCCACCCTTAGGGGCATCAGTGCCATCAATCAGTGTCATCAGTGCCACCCATCAGTGTCCATCGGTGCCACCTGTCAGTGCCCATCCGTGCCCATCAGTGCCCACCTATCAGTGCCCATCAGTGCCCATCTGTGACACCTGTCAGTGTCATCAATAAGTACCCATCAGTGCCACCCATAAGTACCCATCAATGCCACCAAAAGTGCCCATCAGTGCCGCCTATGAGTGCCCATCGGTGCCGCATACCAGTGCCAACTATCAGTGCCCATCAGTGCCACCTATCAGTGCCCATCAGTGCCGCCGTATCAGTGCCTGTCAGTGCAGCCATATCAGTGCCCGTCATTGAAGAAGAAAACATACTTATTTCCAAAAAAATTTAACAGAAACAAAGAAAGTCTTGTTTTTTTTCAAAGTTTTCGGTCTTTTTTTGTTTGTTACGCAAAAAATTAAAGGTCATCAAATACCACCAAAAGAAAGCTCTATTTGTAGGAATAAAATGATAAAAAAATTGTTTGGATACAGTGTTGTATGACCGCGCAATGGTCATTCAAATTGCGACAGCGCTGAAAGCTGAAAATTGGCCTGGGCGGGAAGGTGTCCAGTATTGAAGTGGTTAATATATGTTTGTAAACCACGATTTTAACTCTATCCAATTAAAATTTCAATTTATTTTTATCAATTCTATGCATGTGCCTATAAAGTCCATTTTCCAATTGTAAATTTTTTTTCTAAGGCTATTATATTTGATTTAAGATAATATAAATAAAAAAAGATCTAAATAAATAAACTAGAAATAAACACATGGTTATGATGAATACCTATAGTAAATGTAGGTAATACAAACCTGCAATTCTGTGCCACTGGCCATCGCAAAGATTTTGCTTTGGAATAACATTTGTAGAAAATTCTTTATTGCCAAATTTCACTTTCACAACAACCTGTGTTGAAAGTAAGAACATATTTGTAAGAAATAGCATTAGATTATTAATTAAAGAATTTAAGCAATATACAGATGAAGACACGGTATATTCTCTTTTAATAAAATGTAGAGAATGATACACATATGGAGGCTTGGAAAATAAAGACACCTGAGCTGTAGAAAGCATTCAAGTGGTTCTAAGAGCAGAATGTTTTTTACTCAACATTCTCTGCATCAATGTAAAAAAATCTTCCACTTTGTTTTCTTCTTTGCCCTCCCTAAACACCTACCTGACATCACTCTCGATCCAACGATGTCACCATTCTGCTCACCTCCTGCATTCAGTGGCTTTAGTGAGAGCAGTGAGAGCCGCTTGCTATGGGGGCACTCAGAGAAGAAGCAGAGATGACAGTGCCAATACCATTGCACAGAGCAGGTAAGTATACCATGTTTGTTATTTTAATACAAAAATGACCTTTCCAATCACTTTAACCACTTCACGACTACCCTATTGCAATTTTACTGCTACAGGGTGGCCGCTGTGTGCAGGATCATGTATATATACGTGATCCTGCACTTCCTGGTAGCGGGCGCGAATGCGTGCCCCTGGAGGCTCGCTCCCGCTGTGATAATATACAGTGGGTACCGCGGACTCGATGTTTGCCGACACCCGCTGATCGTTAGGTACACAGGCAGAATGGCAGTCTGCCTATGTTAACAAGGCAGATTGCCGTTCTGCCAGTAGGGAAGGCATGGATCCTGGGTCTCTGCAAAGCAGGGACAAGGATCCATATCTTCCCCTAGTAAAAGCTAGTAACAGCTCCTCCCACACAGTACACAAACACTGGCTAGGAAAACAGTTAACTCTTTGATCACCCCAGATGTTAACACCTTCCCTGCCACTGTCATTAGTATAGTGGCAGTGCATATTGTTAGCGCTGATCACTGTATTTGTGTCACTGGTTCCCAAAAATGAGTCAAAAGTGGCAGATTGTGTTCAATTGTCTGCTGCAAAATCACAGTCCCGCTATAAGTCACTGATCGCTGCCATTACTAGTATAAAAAATATATATATATATCCTATAGTTTGTAGACGCTGACACTTTTGTGCAAACCAATTAACTTATGCTTATTGGGATTTTTTTTTACCAAAAATATGTAGCAGAATACATATTTGCCTAAATTGATAAAGAAATTAGATTTTTTAAATTTTTTTTATTGGATGTGTTTTATAGCAGATAGCAGTGGCGGCTGGTGCTAAAAATTTTTGGGGGGCTGCAAACGAAATAAAAAATTCTGACAAATACTGAAACAAAAACATCAATTGTCGCTACTGTGCCCATCATATGCAGCCACTGTGCCCATCATATACAGCCACTCTGCCCACCATATGCAGCCAACTGTGCCAATAATATGCAGCCAACTGTGCCCATCATATGCAGCCAACTGTGCCCATCATATGCAACCAACTGTGCCCATAATATGCAGCCAACTGTGCCCATCATATGCAGACTCTGTGCCCAGCAAAAGCAGCCACCTGTGCCCATCATATGCAGCCAACTGTGCCCATAATATGCAGCCAACTGTGCCCGTCAAATGCAGCCAACTGTGCCCATCATATGCAGCCAACTGTGCCCATAATATGCAGCCAACTGTGCCCATCATATACAGCCTCTGTGCCCATCATATGCAGCCAACAGTGCTCCATCAATTGCAGCCTTTATGCCCATAATATGCAGCCACTGTGACCCCCCGCCCACCCGGTGTCTGCCTGGCACTTACACCATCGTGGTGGTAGTGCGGCGATAGATTCTGTGTGTCCTCCGACTCCTCCGTGTGTATCTTCTTCCTGTTTTGCACGGCGGCCTATAGGATCGCCTCCACCTTCAGTCAATCAGGTGTCCGGTATTACATTCAGGCCTCCTCATTGGCTGAGAGGCGGTTCATTGTTAGCAAAGTAAATATTCATTTTCTTTGCTAACACACCTGGGTGCACTGCGAGCGCAATGGTTTGCGCTCGCAGTGCACCTTTTTTGAAGCCTATTAGAGCTCATGGCTCTAATCAGGTGTTTCAAAAACACCCCCCCATGCTGTAATTCAGACGCCCAGCGCCCGAAAGGGGTCGGACGCCTGAATGCGGAATGGCTACAGCGCCCATGGATAGATTCATGCAATTCATGAATCTATCCATAGTACATAGAGGGGGGAGGCTGGAGAGAGGGGGCGGCGCCCGAGCGCCCTCAATGGACGCACCGCCACTGGCAGATAGTAAAAAATTTTGAGTTTTTTCAAAATTGTTGGTCTTTTTTTTGTGTGTAGCACAAAAAATAAAAAATGCAGAGGTTAAATACCACCAAAAGAAAGCTCTATTTGTGGGGGATGAAAAAAGGACATACATTTTATTTGGGTACAGTGTTGCACAACTGCGCAAGTGTTAGTTTAAATAACTCAGTGTCGCATTGCCTGGTCATGAAGGGGGTAAATCTTCCGGAACTGAAGTGGTTAAAAACCTGCAACATGGGGCTTTGTAAGTGCTGCTTGCTGTATACAAACATTTGGTAAACAGAATTAAAATGGATTAAAATAGGCCAGTTTTCAAATTGCAAAAAAGGGCATTATCAAGCAGTACTCTAATTTCCAATCCATAAGAGCTCAAGATAATGAAAGCTATACCCTAACTTCTTGGTTTAAGGAAAGGCAGAGGAACTAACAATCAAATTGTACCAGATAACAGAACAAGCAAGGATTTTTCAGATCAACATTTAATTTTTGCTTCACTCTCTGCTCTAAACCTTTTGGCTGTGTAGACATTTGAGGAGGATCTCAATAGTTTGCTGCTCTAGGTAAAAGTAACAGATATGTCAAACAGTCATCACATTTTTATAGAAAGATGGAAATGTAGTGGAGGAAGTGACTGGACTCTAATATCACAGAATTTGGTCACTGCAGCCATGACATTAAAACACATTTGTATTTTTGGAGGAAAGCCACAGCAAAGCTGGACAAGATTGTCAAGGACAAGCATGTCAGATTGTCAACTAAGGTTTGTATAGTCAGAGCTATTCTTTGCCGTAGTAACATTTGACTGTAACAGTTGAACTATTAGGCCGACTGATAGAAAGTTGGCTTTTTGAACTGCAGTGCTCGGGAGATAACCAAGCATATGTTGGATTGAAGGAAGATCAATTAGCCCACGTTCACATTGGGCCGATTTGACATGTCAAATTGGAGCCTATTGCCGGTGTCTTGCCGAATAAGTTCCTTCGGTGGATAGGTTCCCCCCCTGTACTGCGCAGGCGCAGCGCCTGCGCAGTACGTACTACTGTCGGCCGCCGGAGATAGCCGAAGCTCAAACGCTTCAATCAGCTGTACACGGCGCCTGCGCTCTGGGTCCAGGTTCCTTCCCCTCTATCCAAGTGGACCTAGAGGGGGAATCTAAAAGTGCCGAGCGCAGCGAGGCCGTGCCCGAAGCGTGGCGAGCGAAGCGAGCCCGCGAGGGGCCCTCTTACAGGCGCCGTGTACAGCTGATTTTCAGCTGTTCCGCTTCGGCTATTTCCGCCGGATTCTACTGCGCATGCGCAGTAGAGGGGGGAACTAATCCGCCGAACGGAACTTTCTCGGCAGAACACCGGCACCGATTCCCGAAGTAGCTTCTGCACTACTTTTAGCGACTTCGGGGGCAATTTCAATAGACATCTGTGCAGGAGCTTGCACAGATGTCTGTCAAATCACCCCCCCCAAAGTCAGACTGAAACGCCGGTTTGAAATCGTGCGAGTTCTGCTGAACTTACACGATTTCAAACCTGCCCCCAATGTGAATGTTGGCTGACTGTCAATACCAAGGAAAATTAACTTGAAATCTAACTTGTGTTAGGCATACAGAATTGTGAATTGTGTTAGGAATACAAAACATGTCCACCTTTTCTCTGCTCCGTAACACTTTGATAGGAATATTTAGAAAGCAAATAAGAGGAGCCTCATTCACACGGGCACTCCTGCATTTGGCTTTTCTAAACTCAGCAGAAGTCATCTGGGAAGTATAAACAACTTTGATTTTTTTTTCTGCATTTAGATGTTCCTGCTTTAAAGTAGGTTTAGCTGTGTTTAGTCAAATTTACATGCATTTAGCCACGTTTAGAGTGTCCAAGGCCTCATGCTCACTGGGCGTTTAGGTGCATGTGGAGGGCACAGGTGCACTGTCCAGCCCCGCTGCCAGCAGCCTGTTAAATTCTGTGAGACTGAAAGCTGTGGTGGCTGGACGGTGCATCAAGTGGTACTATCATTTAGGGCAAAATGCGCCCAGGGACAAATGCCTGAAATGCAGACTGCGCCTGTGGCTTCCATCACAACCAATACGCTGTGATATCAGGCACCAGGACTGAATTCCAGTGTGCTTAGGGCCTAAGAGTTTACATATACTTTAATTAAAAAGAATGCAGGGTTTATTGGGAAAGATTGTGACGCTGAAAAATACTGGAGGCAAATGGAGGAAACTGCAGCAAAAAACTAGACCAACATTTTTTTTTTTACAGTTGCTACAATGTTAGTGATTCTATTATAAGACACTTCAAGTAGCCTTTTGTAAACCCCATAAAAGAACTGATAGCACAGACTAAAAAGAATTTTAGAACATACCCTATATAAGTGTAATACTAACTATCTAATGATCTACAGATATATGAATGCTTAGATCAGGACTTCTGTTAGAAATCACAGGGCCCTGTACCCTACCTGACAGGGCCTCCCTCCCCAAAATATCAAAGCAACATTTTCACAAAAAAAACCCTAAAATCATTCTTAGTGGACACAAGCACAACATAACATACTTAACTTTTTTTTTCTTTATGTGGCTGTAGCTGTGTGTAGGCAGGCTCTGTTGTGCTATGGGGAAACATGAGCTGTTTGAACATAGCAACAGGTCCTAATTTGAATGGCAGCTTCAGCTTTGAAATGAATCTGTACTGAAAGAAACATTGGAGCATCTGCTGCTGGCTTGTTTTTAAAGGAGCAAAGGCTTTTTGGCTGTTTTCCTATTCTAGGATTAACTGGCTAAATATCCTCCTGACTCAGAAACACACAACCCGTGAAGTCTGAACAATTTAGATACTGGTCCTTCATGGTTGTTTTGCGTCAATAATTCACTAGGCACCTAAATCAGAATCAGGTTGATGGTCCTGGAGCTTCCACCTCTAATGCCGCGTACACACTAGCGGACTTTCCGGCTGACTAAGTCCGACGGTCTTTCCGACAGACTTTCTGACTAGGTCCGACGGACTTTCCGAACCAACAAACTTGGCAACACATGATAGGACTAAGTCCGTTCATAAGTCCGTTTGGTTTGAAAGTGATGGCGTAAACGGGACTAAAAAAGGAAGTTTAATAGCCAGTAGCCAATAGCTTCCCTTGTGTCGTATTTGGTCCGTTGGACCAGCACACAGACAAATAGTTTTCCCAATTTTAGTCCGTCGGACAGATTTGAAACATGTTCTATTTCCGTCGAATTTTTATCCCGAAAAGCTATCGGACTAGCCCACACACTATGTCCGCCAGACTAATCCCGCCGGACCCAGTCCGCCGGAAAGTCCGCTCATGTGTACGCGGCATAAAGGAAGTCAGCAGTGGAAGTGCTTGTGTTTCTATCCTCCCTTGGATACATATTTGGTAAGAGAGCATATTTGTGGAGAATATCATTATCTGGGAAGAACCCTTAATCTTCTTCTAGTATCATCCTGGGTGGCATCCGTAAGGATGACTATGAGTGGATTACAACACAATATAAAATATTTTGTTTACCTGTCCTTCTTTCATGTGCATATTTAGGTATTCGCCATTAACATTCTGAACATGAAGCAAAATTCCAGAGTTGCTCCTGGGTCGTACTTCAATGACTAAGTCGAATTTTACTCCAGAATGGAAGGATTCCGCTAAAACACAAAAAATAGCTGTAAAAACTGCTGTTTCATTGGATAATTCACACTAACTCATGTATGAGGATGTTTCAGCTGCACATAGCTAGTCAACTTTTTAAATGTTTCCTTAAAACCCAAATGAACCTTCAGTTTAAATCAACTACATTCCAGTATATTAAAGGTGCAATGTCTTATGCCCTGTACACATGGTCGGATTTTCCGATGGAAAATGTGTGATAGGACCTTGTTGTCGGAAATTCCGACCGTGGGCTCCATCACACATTTTCCATCAGAATTTCCGACACACAAAGTTTGAGAGCTTGCTATAAAATTTTCCGACAACAAAATCCGTTGTCGGAAATTCCGATCGTGTGTATACAAATCTGACGCACAAAGTGCCAGGCATGCTCAGAAAAAATTAAGAGACGAAAGCTATTGGTTACTGCCCCGTTTATAGTCCCGACGTACGTGTTTTACGTTACCACGTTCAGAACAGATCGGATTTTCCGACAACTTTGTGTGACCGTGTGTATGCAAGACAAGTTTGAGCCAACATCCGTCAGAAAAAATACATGGATTTTGTTGTCGGAATGTGCGATCAATGTCCGACCATGTGTACAGGGCATAACAGTTTGTATTCTTTCTAAGGCAGCCATAGTCCTAATATAAAAGCCTGTCCCTTTCCAGCAGCTGCAGAGTGGGACCCTTTCCCTCTGTGTGGAAGCAGTGATCTTTCCACAGCTTCGACATACCCCTAGTGAGTCATGAGTCTAGCTCCACATTCAGGAAAGCTGAATTGTAGAGTTTTGGCTCTTACTAAACAGGGGGTGACTAAAGGGCCGTACACACGGGCCGAATATCGGGTGGCATCAGCTGGTCCAATAGAAACCCCTGTGCACAGCAGCCAGTCTGACTGAAGCAGACTGTTCCGTCAGGTTCTGTCAAAGTGGCATAACCAGAAAAGGCCTGCTGATCGGCACCCGATCAGCACTCTAAGCCAATGGCTGAGAGCCCTGACCAGTGTGCTCTGGTGGGGGGGGGGGGGGGGCAGCACCACCCTGACAGAACACAATAGCACAGCAAGGGAGATCATTGTATTAACATTGGATTGTTAGTACAGCAGCTCCTCCTGAGCTCTTATTTTTTTTTGTTCTGTTCAGCCCGCTGGGTTGAATGAAAAAAGACTACTAGTGTGTACTAGGCTTAAGACATCTGTACATGCTGACTGGACATAAGAATTTCTACTCAGACTGTGGCTAGTTTTTAACTAAAGGAACTTTGCACACCTTTTGTTTTGATGCACCTGTATATGTGTTTAGCTAAATTAAAATAAAGGTTAATTTGGGCTTTGGCATTTGTTAGAAAATGATTGGAAACACTGGTTGTTTGCAGTGGGCAATAGGGATGCTGTTTTGGCAAATATATATCCGAATGCCCTCATCAATGCCTTAAAACTACAGTGTATAACCTTCATTACTTTACAATGTAACAGAATGCATTTTAATTAGAGTTGTTTAAAGTGAATCTATGCTTCTTCAAAACACTTTGAAACTTATACCCCGTACACATGAGCGGATTTTCCGTCAGAAAAAACTTGGATGGTTTTTCCGACGGAATTCCGCTGAAGCTTGCCTTGCATACAGACAGTCACACAAAAGTTCTCTGAACTTTCGCCCGTCAAGAAAGCGGTGATGTACAACACTACGACGAGCTGAGAAAATGAAGTTCAATGCTTCCGAGCATGCGTCGAATTGTTTCTGAGCATGCATAAGAATTTTGCGTGTCTGAATTTGTACAGACAATCGCATTTTCGCATAGGAACTTTTCCCGACCGAAAAATAGAGAACATGCTCCCAATATTTTGCTGGCTGGAATTCTGCCAGCAAAAGACCGATGGAGCATACACACGGTCGCATTTTCCGACAAAAAAGCTCTCATCAGAGTTTTCCTGCCAGAATTTCCGATCGTGTGTATGCGGCATAACACATGCATTGAGAGGGCACCATAAGCTATTAGTACAGAACGCCAAATTGCTATCCAGCTCTCCAGAGAGCCCCTGTAGCTGCTTATACTGTAAATTCAAGTATCACCTTTTCAGGTTAAACTATAGGCACAATTCCCAGCCTCCTCCTGATTATTCTTTGCAATTGGATAGGCTAGGTAGTAGCATTTCATTGTGGGATGCAGGTGGGGAAGGGGGAAAGTCTTGACTTTCAAGATGTCTGTATATTCATAGGCAGATAGGAGGCGCTCATTTGGAATGTTGGAGAGTTAGTCAATAAAACAGGGAGTATACCCTGATACCTAAGAGCACCTACTTTTCTACACATGTGCTGACTTCTAGTGTTTACTTGATCTCATGTTTGCTATAAACAAAAAAACAAAAAAAAATACTCATATGTTAGTTTGGACTAACTACATCCAGAAGCATATTATATATCTGGAGCAACCTACTCCATCACCTACTCAAGACCAAAATTTAAGTTTTTTGTTGGTCATTAGGTACTGAGTTCTCTATTTATTCCAATAGGACAGCATGGAGGAGTGTGTTACTCATTGCTTGGCCTTATTTAATGCTGTAATCAAGCAAGATCAAAGAAAATGCATGTAAGTTTTGAGTGTAAATATTCTTTATAGAATTTAGATGACATTTAAAAACAAGTTTGAATTGATGAAATAACCTTTTTCGTGTGTGAGGATTACGTTTGATAAGTGAATATTTGGCATCTGCATCCATGGCTGGGTGCTTTCATAGAGCTACCAGTCTTGTAGCTATACTCGACCTCATGTTATGCATAATTTTACTATTAGAGTATTATGAGTCGAGTGAAGAGAGATTAGAACACTTGTCAGTTTTTTTTGCTGTCTGTGCCCCATTAGGGAGATTCACCCTCTCTACTTGTCCTGTTTACTTTTATAATTTTAAGTGAAAGTAAAAGAAAATTCCAAACTTTGGGTTGAACAGAAATAGAAGGATAATCTTCCAATTATGACACTAGTTCTGGTGACACCCTGGGGACACCCCAGGATTCCCTCACTTTTGGAGGGATTTCTTCTCACTTCCTGTTTTGGCTATGTAACAGGAAGTGAAGGGAACTCTCCCCAATTGGACAAAGATGGCAAAAAAATAATAAACCTCTTCCTGTCTGCAATCTGCAAATTAAAGTTCCCTAGCGCAAAAACCTTTTACTAGGTTTATGTTAACAAATGACCTCTCTTTAAGATCAACCAGGTCTACATATTGCTAGATTGATGGCTCTCAGTTCCAGCTGTAAGTCACAGCTCCAGTCCCAACAAATGTTTGCTAACAAATCTGTGTTGTTCCTGATTATGTGATCATTATGTCAACTATGGCATAGTAGTCACATGCAGGCCAGAGGTTTCATTGTAAAAATTATCTTGCAGCCTGCAGATGGCACCTGCAGAAGATAGCATGTTTATCTGTTAAATACTGCAATTGTCATATGCAGAAATAATAATACATTCATTTAAAGTTTTTTAATTTTTTAAATATTTTTGTGCATGTGTCATCTTATAATAAAAAGAGCACTAATGTAAATGCTGTGTACTGTATTAATAGCCAAACTATGAAACATGTTGCTCTGTTTTAGTAATATCTGAGAGCATTGTCCTTTTTTATGCTCTTTTCAGTGTACATGTGACAATTTTACAGACATAGCTTTGTTGTGATTTCTATTTATCCCGATTTAACAGTGTTACTAATGCATGTGTTGTATTTTTCTAAAATAACAGTACCAGATGTGAATATGAAAAAGTTATACTTGACTGCTATCCTTGTTTTTCTTCATGTTTTACATTTTAAAAGGGTATCTTTATATGGAAATCTGCCATTTACTGCATTCTAGACTAGCCTTCAAGCTCCACTGGCTTTGGAAGAATCACATAATTGCCATTCTATATAGACATATCTGTATCAAGGAAATACTTTTATGTAGACAGCCATGACAAGGCAGTGCTAATGTGCACAAAGTTTTCATTCATTAGGTCATTACCTAGAATCACATAACCTCCTTCTGATGAAATATAAGTTCCGGATTCTGTGGGGCCTTCAAAACAAGGTGTCACACTGAATGTTTGAGATGGAGAATTTACAGAGTGCCTATTGAGCTTCAGGTCTCCAAGACAGCCATGAAAGCTGTAGACAGAGTTGATCTATGAAATAGGAAATATGCAACATCACTTAAACTTTTATATAACAAGCATTGAGTGCAACCTCTTCATAGTCTACATTTTCTCCACAAGAGTTTACCAGGTTGCTTGACCCCAGGCTGGGTAGGTAGAAAGCCTACAGATGTGAATACACATACACAGTTTTATTTATGTTGTTAAAATTCTTGACTTTTGCTGCACAAATACCAATACACTCCGAAGGATCTCTCTTTAGCCTGTTTGTCCCCTTATTTGCTCCATGTTCTCTTCCTATTGTTCTCTATTTGTTTGGAGAACAGACCTCTATATTATAAGTCTGTAAACTTATAGGATTAAAGTTGAGATTAGGATTAGCGTTAACATTAGCTTTTGCTTTGTATGTCAACAAAGCCACTAATAACCATGCTGGCATTGACATAACAATGCCGTGTGATTTTTTTGCCTAAGCAGCCTGCATGGAGTAATCTGAAGGTAATTTCAAAGTGATTTCAGCAAAAGTGAAATTGGTAGTTTTGCTGTAAAATAAAATTTGGTGAAAATGCCCAATCATCCCTATTATGTGGTAATTGGATACTCATAGTTTATAGATGCACACAAGTAAATCATTCAAAATCAGAACTATTATTCTTCCCATTTTTGCAAAAGGGTCATTACCTCTACATTCTTCATAGCTCTCTCTGGGGCTACACCTCCTAAGTAAAGTGGTGCCTCCACTCTCCATACACTGTCAGTGGTAGGAAGACTGTCTTCATACACCCGTAAGCCGTCAATGATTATTTTACCTCTGTTCCCATCACGGACACATATTACCTAAGCGACAAAAATATTAGACAAGAAAATACTTGTGAGCAAGTTCCCTTTTTAACACAAAAGAAAGAATTGGCTAATTGTGCATGACATTGTGTTACAAACAAAGCACACAACTTTCTTGTATGATAAAGCATTCAGTGAAAAATAGTGTTTATTCTCTGATTTTCGAACAGAAAAAGCGTCTACAACACCTAAAAGTTATGACATTTAAACATGTAGAATGTTTTGCATATCTTTTCTCTTCATGATATGCAGGATCAAAAAGTAAACTTTTTTTTTTTTCAGGCAACTAAGAAATATGACATATAATTATTATACATTTACTACCAGATGCAATTTTTGGCAGCTGTTTGCATGTTTACTAGGCCAATTCCAGCTTATTTTCTGAAAAATTACTGTTTGCATGGTTTAATAGCTGATGCCTCTGCTAGACCACTCTCCCCTTCAGCTGCATACCAGCTAATGCGATGTAAAGCATCTCTTCAGGTTGTGAAGAGGTCTATTTCCCTTTAGCATTTAACGTGAGGAGAGAACAGATTAGAGATATTTAGAAATCCCAGCCAAGAGCATATTAACATAACAATGAGGCTTATTGTGGTTTTAAAGGCAGAAGTTGATTCTATGCATTAAGATAAACAGCCTTCTGTGTGCAGCAGCCCCTCTAATACTTACCTGAGCTCCCTCTCAATCCAGCAATGTTGCACGAGAGACTTGGCTCTCTGGAACTCCCCTCCACATTGGCTGAGACATCAGCATCGCGGCCTGGGCTTCCGTTGCTGTCAAAGTCAGTGAGCCAATGAGGAGAGAAAGGGGGCATGGGCCAGGCCGTGGCTCCGTCTCTGAATGGACATCAGGAGCTCCAGTGCCCCCATAGCAAGCTGCTTGCTGTGGGGGCACTCAATAGAGGGAGGGGCCAGGAGCGCTGAAGGGGGACCTTAGAAGAGGAGTGTAACAAGACCCTTTCTCGCTCGGTTCCACTCTCCCGACACTCCTCTGCAGCTATAGAATCAGATTGCAGATCGCAACATCTGATTGTTCGGTTATCCAATACTCCGGGATTAGAACTACAGCTATGTGCCGTTCTAACCCAGTTGTGATAGCTCAGAACAAACACCAGGCATGCTGTATGTAAGTTCAACCAGGAATCTCTCTTTATTGACAGGAATACAGTCTTATTTATACAATAAAAGAGGAGGTGCAGACCTCCTGCTCATATTACTCTAACAATACAGCTGTAACCTAATTAACCTAATTAACATGAGCTAATTAACTAATCCCTTTAGACAGCCTAGATGACTCAGACATGACCTTTAGGCCAGACTGGCCATCTTGTAGCTCAGAAAGCCCAATCAACATTATCACAATAGCAGAGTTAATTAACACAAACAACAATGGGGATCTAATGACTCTTAGAGCCCATACTAGAGACTTATTTACAATACACATTTTAGCAGACAACAGACAGGTAGCTGGAACTGATGATATTAGCATTTAACAGTAGGAGTCCCAACGGAATGAATCAGTCACTATTCCAATATGGCAAATCCAGGGTCCCCAGAGTCTGTGTGTCCTGGGGGACCAGGACCCAAACCCACAGTAATACCACCTCAAGGGTCCCCAGGCATACAGCTCACTAAGAGCACCGTTCCCCCAAATGCCAGGGCCCAGGATCGATCGGCAAGAGGCTAGCATTCAGTCCCCTCCAAAAGTCTCTCTCCCGGCTAGGTCTGTCACATTTCTCCCCTTTCAGCAGGAGACTAACACAGGAGGAGACCCCAGACGGGTTGACTCTGAAGTTAGTCAGTAGTTCCAGTCCTCTAATGCCTGTACCCACACAGTACCCCAAACAAATTGTTCCAAACAAAGCATTACTCACCCAGCCAACCTCTGCCTCTCTCAGAGAACATATCTGCCGCTGGGGAGAGGCCTGGACTGGCCCTTCTCCCTGGAGGTCTTTCTGCAGCTGGAGAGAAGACAGGGTGTCTGGGCTCACTCCGTCATGCTGCTGGGGATCTGGGCCGACTGCCCAGCATCTCTGGGGTATATAGGTGGAGACTGAAGTCCCATCCACCTTCACAGAAAATCCATCCTCTGTTAGTTGAGGGCAGAGTCCAGCAGTACTCGGCCCTGTTGCCAGCCCTTCTGCACGAAAACCCCACACCATCTGCTCCGGCTAACTGTTGGGGAGGGACAACACACACCTCCTCTCCCTTCTCCCCTGTATCTGCTGCTGGGAAGTGATTGCCACCTTCTCACCCTGAGCCTCCGAAACTGCCACAGGTGTGGGGCAGAGGTCTTGGACCCTCTGTCCGGTTGCCAGCGCTTCAGCTGGGGAAGTTCCTTGTAACTTCACAGATACTTCTGTTGGTGCTGGGCAGAGCACAGTGATGTTTGGCCCTAATAACAGCTCCTCTTCTGCTGGAGGCTCACCAGGTTGTTCTTCCTCAGCAGAAAAGTCTATCAAATCCCCTGTCTCTGCAACTGGTGTCTGGGTATAAAGGTTCACCATCTCCTCTCCATGGAACCCAGAAGATGCTATCAGTGCTGGGCAGAGAACAGTGAAGTTTGGCCCTAGTAACAGCTCTTCTTCTGCTGGAGGCTCACCAGGTTGTTCTTCCTAAGCAGAAAAGTCTATCAAATCCACTGTCTCTGCAACTGGTGTCTGGGGATAAAGGTTCACCATCTCCTGTCCCTGGAACCCAGAAGATGCTATCAGTGCTGGGTAGAGGTTAGCAGAGCTCTGCCCTGTTGTCAGCACTTCAGGTTTGGGGACGGCAATCTTCAGATTTTCCACCGCCGATTCTCTGGCATGCTGCTAGACAGGCACATTCCTCCATCCAAGATCCTCCAATGCAGAAACAGGTTCATCAAGGTCAGTCAGCACTTGCTGCATCTGCCATAAGACCTCCGCCTCCATAGCTGCGGGGCCAGGTTGCAAAGCACACTGTTACTCTGCCACATTGTCAACTCTTCAGCCAGGATTTCAGAGTTGTCAACTGGTATTTCCTGATAGTCCCAGGCAAAGAGAGCACCACCCTGCTGCTGAGCAGAGTCTAACAGCTGTCTGTAGGCGATCTCAAGCTCCCATTCCTGAACGGCCAGAAACTCCAAATCTTCCTGTGCCCAGTGCACTTCCGAGACATTCAGTCTTCGGGGACCAGGACCCAAATCCACAGTAATACCACCTCAAGAGTCCCCAGGCATACAGCTCACAAAGAGCACTGTTCCCCCAAATGCCAGGGCCCAGGATCGATCGGTAAGAGGCTAGCATTCAGTCCCCTTCAAAAGTCTCTCTCCCGGCTAGGTCTGTCACAAGGAGGATCTGGGCTGCTCTGTGCAAAACAGCTGCACAGAGCAGGTAAGTCTCACATGTTTGTTATTTTTAATGAAAAAAAACTAGACTTTAGTATCACTTTAAAGTGTTACTAAACCCAGGACCCTGCATTCACTATAGCTGGTCTCCCACAGTACACAGAACATAAAAATGCAATTATATTAGTATATATAAACTGCTAAATACCTTTTCTTATCAGCAGTATATAGCAGTCTTGTGACGTCTATCTGTGTCCTGGTTAAAGCTTGTAGGAGGAGTTTTCATTCTCCCCTGACTGTCCTATGAGGCTGCATGACTCCTGACCCTCTGTCTGGACAGTGCTGATTGGCCCTGTGCTGATCCCAAAAAACTCTCTAACAATACACACCAAACTGAGCATGTGCAGAGTGCCCCCAGGGTTCTGTACTGCAGATAGGGACAGTAAAAGAAGGGGAGGATCACAGAAGACAGGATCAAACAGCCTTTTTATACAATGCAGAGGATTAACCCCTTAGGTTCCACAGTGAGTATAACAAGCATGCTTTACTGCATATACAGACTGATTTTATTGTTGTGGGTTTAGTAACACTTTAATATCAAATTTAACAAAAAGGTGGAGGTGTTGCCCAACTATCCAGGTGGTGATTGCTTTCATTGGCCCAGCTTACTAAAGAGTGATGTAAAGTGAAATTAACCTCACCTGTGTTCTCTTCAAATCTCCAGCCTTGAGTTGTTTTAAAGCCCAACTCAAGGTTAGGTCCCCATAGCACTCTCCCCCACCTTGAAGCACCGCCACCCCCCTTTTTTTTATTGCACACATACTTTTTTTCCTCACCAATTCCATCACCTGACAACCCAGGTCCTTTTCCTCCATGACATCCTCCTCACAAGTGATAATGTTTCCTACATTATTCTCCTTTGAGTCCAGAGAGCCTTTATGATGTACTCTAGGGTCAGGTCCTTGACACCCTGGGCTCAAAGGAAGTGGCATAATTCAACCTCGAGAGCTGCATTTTTTATTTTAACTTTTTAGGCCACCTACGGTAATTAAAAAAAATTAAGCCGGATGTTTAAATTACTACACTTCACATGTTATAAAATCAGGCCCACTGTGCAAGCTTTTCATAGCCTTAATGTTGTATGTCTTTGGATAGCCCAACACTAACTATCTTTTTAAGATACCCTGAATTATGATAGCACAATGAAACTCCAAGACTTTCTTCAAAAACAGTATATTAATTCCTGTTAATTTAGTGTTAATTAATTAAAACTGTTTTTACCATTTAAAAAAATGTTTCAATTGACTAACATAAATTACATGACCTTTGTTAGTGAATTTCATTGCTGATTGTTACTGCAGCATTTTTTTAGGTTAGCATTTGGAGTGAAATGTTACTTTATATTATTAAACTAGATTGATTTACTGTATTAGTTTGCTACAAGTTAAAGTGTATCTACCCCAAAAACAAAAATATAATATATTGCAGTTTACGAATTCTTAGGTGAGGTGGCTGCATTACATTTTTAAGGCTTTTTTCATTTTTTTCACCTGGTAATCCTGTGACTAACACCCTTCTTGACCACGAGTGGCTATGCTCACTTCTCCATTGCAACTATAGAGGGAGCCATGGTTTCCACCTAGAATGGACTTCAAACATGTGTGCCTTTGTTCATCTTCAAGACATGGGGGTGGGGTGGATTAGTAATTATCGGAAGAAAGATAACATTGTTTGTGCTTTCACTTCTGTTCACAAACATTGACAATCATGCAGCATTTTTGACAAGATCAACAGTCATTATGTGTACTTTCTGAATATGTTTGTAGCCCAAAAAAAAGAAAACGAATACAGTCACCACATTTAAGGATATATATATATTACTTATTTATTGACTACTTACAGTGTGCCACAATCCATCATTATATTTTTCCTGGCTTTTAATTGTCAGTTTTTCAGGTCCAACATTGAATAAGAAGTGTAGACGTCCATCAGATAGGAAAAGCGTTACAAAGTTATCTTCTTCCTCATCTGATATATAGAAGATCATTCCATGGGATGATTGTGTTTTTAAGCGGAAAGACAATTCAGACCTGCCAAATAGAAAAAAGGAGAATGGTGTGTCTCATTCTGTAAACATAATATTGGCATCAGTCATTTTTGTTACCAGCTGAAATGCAGAAGGAAGTAGCTTCCATGGCAATAGCACGTATTGTAAATTAGCCATGTCAAAAAGAATTTATATCAAAGTAGCAAATACTAGCTTAAGGCCTCGTTCACACCATTGTGCAGAGACGTCAGTTTTTCAGCACGCATTTTGCAAGGGCACATAAAAAACAATTGTTTTCTATGTGCCCTGTTCACACCACACCGTGCAGATTTTTTCTTCGCCGGAATCTGCAACGTGTATGCAGTTTTCTGCACGAGCAGCGAACTGACACGATATCAACATTAGTGTGAACAGGGCACATAACTGCCACGCATGAAAACTTACGTCAACATATATGTAAACTGTGTGGTTTTACCATCAGTTTTCATGCACATACGGTGTGAAAGAGCCCTAACAGGTGTTCTTCCATCATTTGTTTACTTTTACAGGTGTGGGGCTGTAGTTTGTCCACCAACCTCAAGGTGGCACTGTGTCGCTTCTTCATGCTGGCAAGAAACTATTAAGGGCTAATAAGCGCTCCAGGCAGCCATCTTGGGGATGCCAGCATCTCCTATTGGATGCAAATATCCCATGAGATTTGGGCGGCCATCTTGACACAGAAGTGCTTAAATAGCAAGTGCTATTTAAGGGAGATATTAGGAGAAGTCTTACAGAGTAGTACCTGGCAAGGAAGGAAAGAGTAGGTTTTCCCCTACAGGATATCTCTTCTGTCACCTTCTTTATCTTTCACCATCAGCTGGGCAAAAGGCAAGGACTTTGGGGATCTCAGGGTAACCCTGTAATCTGGATACCTCCTCCAAGGGAAGTGCTCCTCAGGCATTCTATGGCCTGTAAACTCATTATATTGCTGTTGAAAAAGTGCCTTGTTGAGGGACATTACCTTACTGCTTGAGAAAGTGTGTACCCCATCTCACATGTGGTGCCATTTCTGTAAACTACCTTATTTCAGTGATCATTCAGTTTCTACAATATATAGTACATGTAAGCCTCAACTTGCATTGGCTCAGATCAGAGAGGAGGGAGGTGGCTAAAGTGATCTGGAAACCGTAAATGATGACAAAGAATTCACAGTTTTATAAAGTAATTGTACTGTAAGCCTATTTCATTATTTGTGTACTCAAGATGCGTTGATTATCAGCAGATTTTTTTTTTACATATGGCAAGGACACGTAGCTTACTTTTGATTAAATTGTTTAGGAATGTGCTTAAACTCCTGGCGACTGTTAGCAGTTCCTCCAAAGAGATAGGCATTCCTGGCCGATCTTGGTCTACCGGGCAGTGCGCACTGGGAAACAACTTCTGTGTCTTCTGTTTCTATACCTTTAGTCTCAGTTACACTGTGTGAGGATTGTGTTTTATGTTTACCAAGCTGTAAAAACATTGGAAAAAGAAGACAAAAGGTGAACAACAGAATGGTTTTGTGTTTTCATTAAACATCAATCTGCTAAACTGCACAGAGTACATTGCTATTATCTGAAGGTAATATAGGAGTCAGCAGGGATAATCAGAACCTGAAATTCAGGATATATTTTGAATAGCTGGTCTGAGTGAAGAATGCAATTCAAATAAAGGTTACCAAATTTCACTCAAATGATGACTATTTTGTGCAATAATGCTAGAGTGTGCTATCAGAGGCAGAGATTGGTCTACTGTTTATGCAGAGCTACTTTTTTTTAACTGTACAGACTATCAAATTAAAAAAAGATAGATGGGTTAATGTTTTCTGAGTTATAAAGAACCCTACGACTCCTCTTATCATCAAATGCAATCCCCTTTTTAACTACAATTCTCTTTATTAATTTGGCCACAAAAGTCGGAGAGTCCAGAAGAAGGAAAGCAAAGACTTCATTTTTTTACAATTTGAACATTTTGATGCTAGATACTGTCCCCTCTGATTTCACCTTAGACACTGGCTCACAAATCTCATTATGGTAAATATGTCTCTGAAAAGCAGTCTTTGGTCCTTCAAGATTTAGCCGAAAGGTTATCTGCCTTATTAACATTTATTACTGCTGAAAATTAATGGATTTCACCAGTTTGGCATATGTGCATTCTTATACATTAGTTATCAAATAATATTACTTCCTGGATATATTGGGGTTGATTTACTAACGACAAATAGCATAGGCTGTTGCCAGCAAATAATACCTAAGGAAAATAAAAGAAAATCAGCGTTTTGCTTGCAGATGATGGAGGTCAGCAGAGATTCATTATATTCACTAAGCACTGAGTAAAATTCCAATGCAAAGCGCAATATTCCTTGCAAAGTGAACCAACTTTCTGATTTTAGTAAATTAACCCTATCACCACCATATGTGAAACCTTTGTATACTAGATTAATGGCAATCAAAGTACTGCTGGGCAGCATAACTACAACTTGTACATAATTGGGTTGTTGCCATATCATATTTTCAATTTTAGAAAACAAAAAAGAAAATATGACATACAAATTGTAATTTGACTATTTCATTTCTGCCCTGAAAAGTACTATATGTAAATGTGTGACTCATGATTTACCTGATTCTGATATATTTACTATTGCTATAGTTATAACTATGAGTACTGCAAGATTTTGTACTGTAACATTTTGGGACCCGTAAAAAAGAGTTTATTGAGTGCAGTGACTTTCCCAGAAATATAACTAAGAAGTATTTTGTAAATCTATTTATGAGAAATGTTTTTACTTACTCTCTTTTTTTGTTTTCCTTTGGCCTTTGAAGCGTTTTTACCATGTTTATGGGTCAGGGCAATGGGTGGTGTTTCAACAGGACATCCATACAGGGAGACTTGGACCTTTTCTTGGTATTTCTGAAAGTCCTCAACTTCCACATCTCTGTCAGTTCTGCAAAATAACATCATAGAACACACATATTACAGTCACCACAAGTTAGGCAGCTTAGGCACCACAACTAGTCTACAACAATATGAAATGTAGTAGACACACAAATGTACTGTTATCCTATCTACAAAAAATCAACTATGTAAGTAACATTGAAGAATCGCATTCTGGTGTTAGCTGAGTATAGATCAGAGTGCTGTTGCCAGACAATTTTATTCAACAACAATCCTCCCATAAGATTATATGTACATTTATTGTATTTATTGCATGTTATTTCCCTGTAAAAGCCTTTCTTGTTTATAGATCCAAAAGTCCAGAGACTGCTGCCCCATCTTGGATGTGATGTCAGCAGCCCTTGCAAACTTAGGGCTTTCACTTAAATGTTTTAATAGTATGTCCCTTCACTCTTCCCCTCACTGCTACATAAAAGGCTTTGTAGGAAGGTGAGTGGCAGAGGAGTTGGGTCAGCACAGACAGTAATTAGAAACTCCCAAAAAAGCAGAGAGCTTTGATGTGCATGAATGGAGGTGGCTTGTGTCCGAGAGTGGACCTTTCCTGAAGAAGTCAAATTAGCAAGTAAATTCAGAGGCACTTTGCAAGTCAATAAAAATATTTCTGGAAAGGACATATTAAGCAAGTAAACATTTAAAATACTTTATATTACTGTGCTTCTGTGCTTTTAACTGCAAAAGTTTTTTTAACTTAGTGACCCCCTGCCCAATTCAACTTTTAAATGCCAAAGCCACTACTGGCCATAGAAGCTTGGACAAGAGAAAAGTGACATTGCAATTTCAGGGTTTGTCTATAAATCGTTTTATACAAGTTTGACACAGCTTTCATCCAGGGTTCTTGAGGGAAAGTTTTGTGACTCTGCTGTGTGAAAATACCCCATAGCGTAGGAAAAGAGCGGGCTTAATCCCATATGGAAAATCAAAGTGCAATTTCTTGACGTCTTCCTTAATATGTTATATCAGATTTTTCCAAAGCAGGAATTAACTTGGAAAACACCATACATACCTGGAGAAATAAGCATTGCTGATACACCCGGTAAAATTATCTTGTGGTGGACCATTAGGAGAGCCACCAAAGTAGAACTTTCTTGGTGTTGGAAGGCTTATGTCTTTTTCATCTCTCTGCTGGGAAGTAGTATCTGCCTCATCTACCAACAGATGATACCTACAGCAAAATACATTTAAGACAGTACTATAATATTACTAAGTACATTTAATTGTATATGTTGGTTATTTGAATGGCTTGGTCATTTAAGTCTAAGTTTGAGATGAATAGTTTTATTTTCTGAATTCCACATTATCTGCATTTTATATCTAATAATAATTGTTACAGGGGCTTCTGGGCAATAACCATCACCTTCTTTTTGCAAAAAGGCAGACTTAAATCTCTTTTTAATAAAGAAAATAGAAAATAGCAAATATGGTATTTTCAAATTACTTACAATATAGCACCTAAATGGATATGTTGATGTAAAAACACAATAAATAAACTTTTTTTTTAAATATCTTGTGTTGTTTTGCTATGGAAAGTAAAAGAAAAGAATGACCATTTTACCTGTTTGGTGAAACTGACGCCACAATATAGTGATTGTGCCCATCATTGTATTGTGTATTTTTGGACTGTACCTTCATGTCATTTACAGTTAAGACTACAGCACCTTTATCCATAGAAATGGAAAACACATCAGCCTAAAAAATATAAAGTACACATAACTGTATTAGTACTTAAAATATACAGTGGTGTGGTAGTTGCAGTTATCAGGATCATTTACTGGTGTTGTACTTTTGTACAGCCTGAACTTCATTTGCATATATGACTTCTGCAGACACACACTTGCTTTCATGTTTTTTAGAAGTATTAGATGGATTACAGCATCTCTTGATTATGTGTCCTTGCATTTAAAAATAAGATAATAAGCTTCTGTATTCTGACTAATGTTGATGTCCAGCAAAAATGTTTTATTTTTAATAATTTGAAAGAAATTGGAAGTGTTAGAGTCCGTAGCGGGATTTTATTGCTATCCTCCATTAGAGAATGTTCCTGGGAAAATAGCCAGAAAGTAAGGGTAAATCTCCAGACAGTAAGTAAGGGTAAATCTCCAACAGCAGTTACAGTGCCTTGCAAAAGTGTTCATACCCCTTGAAATTTTCCACATTTTGTCATGTTACAACCAAAAACATAAATGTATTTTATTGGGATTTTATGTGATTGACCAACACAAAGTGGCACATCCTTGTGAAGTGGAAGTAAAATGATAAATGGTTTTCATTTTTTTTTTTTACAAATAAATATCTGAAAAGAGTGGCGTGCATTTGTATTCAGCCCCTTTTGCTCTGATACCCCTAACTAAAATCTAGTAGAACCAGTTGCCTTCAGAAGTCACCTAATTAGTAAATAAAGTCCACCTGTGTAAAATTTAATCTCAGTATAAATACAGCTGCTCTGTGAAGCCCTTAGAGGTTTGTTAGAAAACCTTAGTGAACAAACACTATCATGAAGGTCAAAGAACACACCAGACAGGTCACGGATAAAGTTGTGGAGAAGTTTAAAGCAGGGTTAGGTTATAAAAAAATTTCTCAAGCTTTGAACATCTCACAGAGCACTGTTTAATTCATCATCCGGAAATGGAAAGAGTATGGCACAACTGCAAACCTACCAAGACATGGCCGTCCACTTAAACTGACAGGCCGGCAAGGAGAGCATTATTCAGAGAAGCAGCCAAGAGGCCCATGGCAACTCTGAAGGAGCCGCAGAGATCCACAGCTCAGGTGGGAGAATCTGTCCACGGGACAACTATTAGTTGTGCACTCCACAAATCTGGCCTTTATGGAAGAGTGGCAAGAAGAAAGCCATTGTTGAAAGAAAGCCATAACAAGTCCCGTTTGCAGTTTGCTTTTTGGCCTAAAAACAAAACGCTATGTGTGGCGGAAAACTAACACTGCACATCACCCTGAACAAAGCATCCCCACCGTGAAAATGCTTTTCTTCAGCATGGACAGGGAAGCAAGTACGAGCTATTGGCTTCTGAACTTCCTTTTTCTAGTCCCGTCGTACGTGCTGTACATCACCCCGTTCTGGATGGTCGGACTTTGGTTTGACCGTGTGTAGGCAAGACCGCTTGAATGGAATTCCGTCGGAGTTCCGTCAGAGAAACCTTTGGAGTTAATTCCGACTACAAAACTGGTTGTGTGTACGCGGCATTCGAGTCTGCAAAAGACTTGAGACTGGGGCAGAGGTTCACTTTCCAGCAGGTCAACGACCCTAAACATACTGCCAGATCTACAATGGAATGGTTTAGATCAAAGCATATTTATGTGTTTGAATAGTCCAGTCAAAGTCCAGACCTAAATCCAATTGAGAATCTGTGGCAAGACTTGAAAATTGCTGTTCACAGACATTCTCCATCCAATCTGACCGAGCTTGAGCTATTTTGCAAAGAAGAATTGGAAAAAATATCACTTTCTAGATATGCAAAGCTGGTAGAGATATCCCAAAAAGGCTTGCAGCTGTAATTGCAGCGAAGGGTGGTTCTACAAAATATTGATTCAGAGGTGTTGAATACAAACGTATGTCACAATTTTCACATATTTATTTGTAAAAATGTTGAAAACCATTCATCATTTTTCTAAGGCTTATGCCGCGTACACACGGTCGGACTTTACGGCAGACTTTGCCCGGCGGACTTTTCGACGTACTTTACGACGGACTTTCTGAATGAACGGACTTGCCTACACACAATCCACCAAAGTCTGTCGAATTCGTACGTGATGACGTACGACCAGACTAAAATAGTGAAGTTCATAGCCAATAGCCAATAGCTGCCCTAGCGTGGCTTTTTGTCCGTCGAACTAGCATACAGACGAGCGGACTTTTCGACCGGACTCGAGTTCGACGGATAGATTTAAAACATGTTTCAAATCTAAGTCCGTCCAACTTTTGAGCAAACAAAGTCCGCTGGAGCCCACACAGGATCGAAGAAATCCCGTCCGCCGGGCAAAGTCTGCCGTAAAGTCCGCTCGTGTGTACGCGGCATTACTCTTCGCCATGCCATGTGACTGCTCCACCAAAGCTGCTTTCAATCTCATATCATCACATACAATTAAAGACCAGCAGTACTGCATTGTACGTGAGGATGACAAGGGTCTGCTCACATGCCAGGAGCGTAAGGCAGTGGAAAAGAGTGCTGGCTATCAGGTCAATGAGAAACAAGGTAAGTACAGGTATTTGCACAACATACTTATTAAGTTTCCTCCTTAGTCAAACAAGCATTTAACCCACTGCATGGGTAAATGTAACAACTGGAGTGGGGCTTTAAGCATTTAGCATGGATTTACTTACAGGGATCCAGCTTTAACCCTTTTACTGCCACCACCTTAGAAATTACAGTGGTGGCTTTGGAGGTTTTACACATCTGCACTCCATTAAATTCACTGCAGACCAGGTGAGATATTGGGGATCTTTTTGATTCTTGATGTCATTAAAAAGAACCCGTCACCAAAAATGCATCACATAGGGGACTTTTTGCCCCCTATGTTTTGAAAAAAAAGTTTAGTACGCAAAAATATAAGTAAAAAAATTAAAATTAAACCCAAGCACGTAAAATCCCCCCCAAAAGAGCCACCACCCCCATATTTAAAATTTGCAAATGTAAATGCACATGTTAGGGGTGCCTGCGTACAAAAATGTTGATTGTGCTACATATTTTACATTTTCCTGCACATGCTGGAGTGAGAACAATAATTCCAGGCCCATTATTCAGGGTAAACTCTAAACTGATGACCTGTAGCGACTTTTATAGTGCAGCCTATTAGGGATGAGCCGAAGACCTCCCTGTTTGGTTCGCAGCAGAACAGGAGAAATGTTTTAACCCGAACTGCAAACCCCATTGAAGTCTATAGGAGCCGAATAGGAAAAATCAAAAGTGCCCATTTTGAAGGCTTATATAAAAATAATTGGCCATAGAAGGTGTATGGGGGTCTGGGTACTGCCCTGGGGGACATGTATCAATACATTTTTTTTTCTAAGGATACTGTCCTGGGGGACATGTATCAATACATTTTTTTCTAAAAACAATAGTTTTTTTCGGGAGGAGTGATTTTAACCACTTCCCGCTCAGCCTATAGCAAAATGACAGCCAGGCGGTGGTTGCATTATCCTGACTGGGCATCATATGACGTTCAGCAAGAGAACAGCCACCGCGCGCCCGTGGGGGGGGGGGCGCATCACGGCGATCGGTGATCACGGATCTCGGTAAAGAGCCAACGTGATCAGCCATGTCCAATCACAGCTGATCACAATGTAAACAGAAAGAGCCGCTGATTGGCTTTTCCTCACTTGCGTCTGACAGATGCGAGTAGAGGAGAGCCGATTGGCTGCTCTCCTGAAGGGGGGCCTGTGCTGATTGTTTATCAGCGCAGCCCCTCCTCTGATTCTGCCCAGGACCACCATCATGCTGCCCAGGACCACCATGATGGCCATCCACACTGGACCACCAGGTATGCCCCCCCTAGACCACCAGGGAAACGCAAATCTGTGCCAAGGCAGCTGCCAATCAATGCCCAGGAAGCTGCCAATCAGTGCCCACTCACAATGCCTACCTTTTCCAGTGCCACCAGGGATACCTATCAGTGCCGCGTATCAGTGCCACGTATCAATGCCCATCAGTGCCCAGCAGTGCCGCCTATCAGTGCCACCCATAAGTACCCGTCTTTGCAGCCTTTCAGTGCCCATCAGTGTTGCCTATCAGTGCCCATCAGTGCCCACCAGTGCCACCAATGAGTGCCCATCAGTGCCGCCTATCAATGCCCATCAGTGCTGCATATCAGTGACACCCATCAGTGCCGCCTACCAGTGCCCATCAGTGCCACATATCAGTGCCCATCGTCGGGGCCCATCAGTGCCCGCTCATTGGTGCCACCTCATCGGTGCCGCCTTATCAGTGCCCGTCAGTGAAGGATAAAACATACCTATTTACAAAATTTTATAACAGAAACAAAAGCAAAACTTTTATTTATTTTTTTTCCAATTTTTTATTTGTTTAGCAAAAAATAAAAACCCCCAGAGGTAATCACATACCACCAAAAGAAAGCTCTGTTTATGGGAGCAAAATGATAAAAATTCTGTTTGGGTACAGAATTTTTTTGTCATTTAAACAGCGACAGCGCAGAAAGCTGACAATTGGCTTGGGCAGGAAGGGGGTGTAAGTGCCTGGTATTGAATTGGTTAATTATGCTTAAAGTGCAACAATAAAAATGAAAAATTTGTTTAAATATAGTGCCTGGGGGCCCCCTTAATGTGCCTGTAAAGTGGCGCATCTGTAGCATGCATAAAACATGCTACAGCAAAAATTACACTTAAAAAAAAAAAAAAAGTTAAATCCCATTTAAAATGACTTGCGGTTACAATTGCCGGCACCCGGCTATTAAAAAAATAAAAATCCATACCAGACCCTTATCTGGGCATGCAGCCTGGCAGGTCAGGAAATGGGGGGGCGAGCGAGCCCCCCCTCCTGAACCATACCAGGCCACCTGCCCTCAACATGGGGGGGTGGGTGACTGTGGGGCAGGGGGGCTCTGCCTCCCACCCCAAAGCACCTTGTTCCCATGTTGATGTGGACAAGGGCCTCTTCCTGACAACCCTGGGCTGTATTTGTCAGGGTTTGCAGGGGGGGCTTTTCAGAATCTGCAACCCCTTTTAACAAGGAGCCACCAGATCCCCCCCTAAGTGAATGGGTATTGAGTACATCGTCAATCACGTCGCCCACTATGACATGACGTCAGAACGGGGTGATGCCACTGGGTGATGTAGCCTCGCCCCTTGCCTATGTAAGAAATGTCAAAGTGTGGAGCGGACATACGGCGGGATGCCTCCCATGAGGTGAGAACGTTTTACATTTTTAACATTTTTTTTGGGGTTCGGCGGGCGACGTGACTGATGGTGGATTTACATCGAGGGACACTTTTTTTTTATTTTTTACTAAAGGATTGGTGAATCCTTTGTCAAAAGTTGTCTTGTGTGGTTGTTACTTTTTAACACTTTTTTGGTGAAGGGGTAGGGGTACGATGTACCCAATACCCATTCACATGGGGAGGGCTGGTATCTGGGGGCCCCCTTGTTAACAAGGGGGCGTCAGGATTCCGATAAGCCCCCTGCCTGCAGACCCCGACAACCACAGCCCAGGGTTGTAGGGACGAGGCCCTTGTCCCCCCATGTTGAAGGCATCTTGCCTGGTATGGTTATTGAGAGGGGCGCTCGCTTGTCTCCCCCCTTTTCTGACCTCCCAGGCTGCATGCCCGAATAAGGGTCTGGTATGGATTTTGGGGGTGACCCCACACTGTTTTTTTTTTTACATTTTGGCATGGGGTTCCCCTCCAAATCCATACAAGACCCAGCCGACTTCTAGGCCCCGCTCCTTAACAACCACCTTACACTGTGCCCTGATTGGGCAAAGCTTTGCCCACGCCGTTTTTTCTTTATTCTTTTTAACGGCACTTTTTTTTTATTCAGCTATCAGCTAGGAAACTGAATGACAGCTGTTGACTCATTGGTTGTTAGGCTGCTTTCACACTGAGGCGCTTTGCAGGTGCTAAAGTGCTAAAAATAGCGCCTGCAAAGCGCCCTGAAAGAGCCGCAAAAATTCACTCCAATGTGATAACCCCGAGGGCTTTCACACTGGAGCGGTGCGCTTGCAGGACAGTCAAAAAAGTCCTGCAAGCCGCATCTTTGGAGCGCTGTAGGAGCGGAGTATTCACCGCTCCTACAGCGCCCCTTCCCATTGAAGTCAATGGGGCAGCGCTGCAAACCCACCGGCAAAGCGCCGCTGCAGCGACACTTTGCGGACAGTTTTAACCCTTTTTCGTCCATTAGTGGGGGTTAAAACCGCCCCGCTAGCAGCCGAATAGCTCAGCTTACACTGCGCCCTGATTGGGCAAAGCTTTGCCCAATCAGGGTGCAAAATGCACTGAGCAGCGCTCAGGGGTGAGCACCCTGCAAATTAGGGTGTTCGGCGAATGGCCGAACAGGTAAATGTTCAGCCCGAACTCATGCTCAGGCCGAACTGCTCGCCCATCCCTACTGCCTATGTAATATATAAGGTACAGAAATTTTTCGCTATCTGACAGTTTTTAAAATTTGCCATGTTGGGTATCTATTTACTTGGCACAGCCTCATCCTTTATATCTTACGAAAAACATGGGTAATTGATCGAGTTTGTGTGCCCTAAAATTGCATTTTTCTAAACTGTTGTGCAAATATTGACTTGCATAAAAAAATTGGAATCTTATTCTTTAGGGTGTACATTTTCAGAAAACATAGAAGGTTTTGGGAATTTTATGTAATCTTCAGGCCTAAAATGGTTTTTTAGACATGTGTGCAAAAAAACGCTAAAACGGCTCTGGCAGTGAAAGGGTTAAAGCTCAAAGATGGTCTTCATCATGGCATTGCTTAAAATGAATCTGTGATTGCAACTGTGTGTTTTATTAAATTACAGGTAAAAAGAGCAGATTTTTATATAATTTTCACATGGGTGTCAAAAGGAGAACCCCACATGCATTTGAAGTGGTTCTAAAGCGTAAACATTTTTTACCTTAATGCATTCGTTGTATTAAGATAAAACATTTTTAAGCATCAGTATCCCTCCCTCACCCCCCCTCACTTCCAGGTCTCACCAGCTTTACTCGGGCACCATTGGCTCCCGCTGCTGTCAATCAAAGCCAATAACGAGGGAGCGGGGGCCGAGTCTCGCTGTTTATGTCAATAGATGCAGCAGCGGGGCTAGAGAGCAAGCACGCACGAGTGCCCCCCATGGAAAGCGGCTTCCTGTGGGGGCACTGGACATAGAGGAGGAGCCAGGAGCGCCGGCGGGGGGACCCGAGAGGAGGAAGTTCGGGGCTGCTCTGTGCAATTCCATTATACTGTATATAGAGATGTTTGTTATTTTAAAAACAACAGATACCTTTACAACCACTTTAAAATGCCTGCCAATCATCAAATATAGAGGCTTAAAGAATGTGTTGAGTTTAATGACTTTATATTAATGGGTAGTTAGAGAAGCATTTACTTATTCACCGGAGCTGTGCATACAGAGCCAAACAGGCTTTAAAACTTAGGCATCCATTCCTATTAAAGACTTCTCTGAGCATTCTCCTAGCCTCAGGGATAAACATAAAATGTCTCATTATTTGCAGATTTAACCATATGGGGGCCTATGTATGCTAAGAAGAAAAAAATTTTGTTTATAGCAACCAATCATTTCTGCAATGCAGTGTTATGATCGACACAAGGATTCTGATTGATTGTGGTGGATAACAAGAAATTCCCCATTCAATATTTAGGTAATCCTATTCAGTATTTCAAAGTATTAAATATTTACATTTTTTCTATTTTAGTTTTGATTTTTTTTATCTGAATCTGGTCCTATTTTAAAGATGCAATCTCTCATTCAGCGCAATTCTTGTGTGTACTGATATTTGAAAATTTATTTCATAAGTTTGGTTTCATTGAAAGGTTAACATGTTTGTTGCATGTTAGGATAATGAACTAGTTCTTACCCCTTCAGAATGATAGAGCAGTAATCCACTTGGCTGTAGGGTTTTGAAGCTAAAACCTCCTTCAAAAGCATCAAAGGGAGCTACTTTTTGACTGGATGCTATAAAGCTCTGTCCATTGAAATATGCTTTGCGTGACATCTGTGTAAACAAAAAATAACAAAGATTAATTTTAAATATGGCTGCAGCCAAACATATGGTAGATTTTGATGTTATGATAAGACTTGCTTGTTCTTTGTTTAACAAACCATAAGGCAACATAAGCCCAAGATAAAAAACTGCTTCAGTTTTTTTGGCTGTGTGGGAAGAATCACATTATCTCGTAATACTTTAACATGTCTATCTTGTGTAAATCTGTAAAAAAATGTTTTAATTGCTGAATAGCAAAAAATGATCATTTTCGGCTCTAACCATGCATTTTCACTCATGATATGAATACATTTGCATTGAGTAAATGGATGCTATGCTGTATGTACGACCATTAGATATACTGACCAAGTTGGAATGAACGGTTTTATCCTAAGTTGCCCGAAGGCAGCTTAGGACTGCTTCTGGTCCTGTACACACATCGGTGCAGGACAGTTGTGTGTCCTGTGCACAGTGATAGGCTTGCTGACTATACATGGTTCAGTTTTTCTGTTCAGCCAGTGGGCTGAATGACAAAAACTGAACTGATTCCTCCATCCACACATTTAAAGTGGATGTGGGAATCCGCCCCACTGAGCTATTGTATTCTGACAGTAGGGAGACTCCCCCGCTGTCAGAATATACAGGTCAGTGCTGCAGCCTATTGCCTGCAGTGCTGATCATGCAGCTTTTATGCAACAGAGCGGTTGAACAGAAGTCAATCGGTAGATGGACTTTCATTTAACCGCAGTGGCCACACATAAAATGTAAATTTGGCTGGTCCCTGCTCAATCCATGTATGGCCAGCTTTATTGGTTAAGAACAGATGGCTGTATTCACTTTAAACAGCCAATCACTAGGAGATCGAAAAACATTTTCTAACCGCACCCCTTGAGCCCCAGAAGAAGCCAAGGCACAACGCGTCGGGATGAGACATCCTTCCTTCGTGTGATATTTTGATGTGTTACCATGATTATCTGTCAAATATCAAAATAGATCTCAATATTTATATGTCTATAGGGAAGGACCACTATCTTTAGGGGTGATTTGGTTGGAATATGGGTTGTGGAAGCTTTTCATGGTTTTATAGCAGTACACACCCCCAATACTATTTTTTAACTAATTTTGTAATAAAGCATGCTCGCTTGCCCCCCCCCCCCCCCTTCCTGACCTGCCAGGCTGCATGCCCCGGATAAGGGTTATAATGTTTTTTTGGGGTGACCCCACACTGTGTTTTATTGGCGTGGGGTTCCCCTACAAATCCATACCAGACCCACACTGTTTTTTCTTTATTTTTTTTAACTGCACTTTTTTTTTTTTATTCAGCTTTCAGCTGGGAAACCCATTGACAGCTGATGACTCATTGGTTGTTAAGGATACAATGGCTGGCTTCCCGGCCCCGCTCCTTAACAACCAGCTTACACTGCGCCCTGATTGGGCAAAGCTTTGATTGGGCACTGATTGGGCAAAGCAGCGCTCAGTGCATTGCAAGTTGTTCGTCAGAGCCAAATGTTTGATGGTTTCTATTGAACCGGCTGATGCCGTCTGAAATTTGGCACGTGTTTACTAGGCTTTAGACTTTGCAGAAATCAATTGTAGGCTAAGTACACAAATACATGTTTTTATCTTCTAGCATAAAATGCACCAAATTCAACAAGCAGTTACAAAGAGATGAAAAAAATGTGTTCAAGTACTACTGTATAAGCACCCTTCTGCTCAATTCTAATATTGTTGAATACAGAAAGGTTACTAGACCAAGCTCTGCAGAAACTTACTAAATTCCAAATGAAGCTTAAAAATCCCTGCTGGATATGATGCTTGTCAGAGTAGCTAAAATTAAAAATACTTGTGTGTATTTGGCCTGACAATTTACATTTAAATCAGGCCTAGACTTAGGCAGCTTTATCCTTAAAAACGGCGCAATACATGTGAATTTTGAATGATTTAGCAATTACAGTAGGCAACCTGCAGCTGCTCTTTTGTCTAGGCCACTTTTTCATTCTGCAATGCTCTGTGGTTGCAGAGCAGCCTCTATAAAGTACACAAGGCTTACACAGACATTTTAGTTGCCACACGCACAGCCTGCCATACTATTGAATGGCTGTATGTGGTTGTGCACCCCGCATGCGAAGATAAACACCAATGCAAAAAAGCACTTGCAAGAGTATAGCCGCATACAGCCATTCAATTGTATGGCAGGCTGTATGGGTGGCTCTCCAGGCATGGAAAAGTGCTGGAAAATTACGCCTGGCATCTACAATGACTGTGTAAGCCCTGTGTACATGAACTGTAACCACTGGACAATTACCACCGAGCAGCTCTTTCTGTTCTGAGCCCCTCCTTGAATGACTCTAAAATTCAGTAATCAGAAACAGGAATAGGGGGTATGTCTCTATTGCTACATTCCTGGCAGACATTGTAAACTTCGTATAAGTGCTCTGTAGCTTTAAATTCAAAATATTATGCTAAAGGTAATTTGTTTTTTGAAGACTGCTGTTTTGGCATGTTGCTAATTGAACCCTGTTAGACAAACATTAAACTTTTTCCACCTAAAGCAGATCTTCACCCTCTTCTGCTACTTCCCTCCACTACACCCCTCCTTCCATCCCCTGTAGGTATTGTGCATTTTTTATTTTACCTTTTTTTAGATAAAAATATCCAGCCCCGCCTCCCTATGCACATTAGTCACCTTAGGCGAATGACGTGCACACTGCCTGCTCTGCCTCCTGGGATATGCACATCACATATCCCAGGAGACATAGCCTTTCATTCAGAAAAGGAGGAGGGGCAGGCCTACCGGTGCATCATCGGGAGGCCTGCCCGCTGAACCAGGAAGAGCCAGCGGGTCTCTCAATGACATCAGAAAGAACATGGTGGCGCAGGACAGAGCTGTGGCCGGGCATGTGAGGGCATGTGAGGATCTCAGAGTGACATCCCTGCATGGCTGAGTATCTGAAGTGTGCAGATACCTACTTAAGGTAAGGGGTGGGGGGGTTAAAAAAAAAAGAAAGGGGGATGGGGGGCAGGTGCAGAACCTCTTTAGGTTGCCATTTCTGAGTCATCACAATGGATCCGCAGGTTTTGGCTTCTTTAATCTAAATATCCAAAATGTTTACATCTTTCTATCTTTCTCTATTGATATTCTTTAGCATACCAGTATTATAAGTAAAGAATGGTACAGTTATGCATATGTAAATAATGAAGTAACCAAGTTCTATCCATTTCAACTATGTTACATGAATAGAATCTATTAAATTTTTCCCTTGCATTATCAACATTACCAGGTAGAGCCAGAATTTTCTTGCACTTCCTAAATGACCCAAGTTAAGGTTTGGTCTACCGAAAAGTAATATTTCAATTTTAGATAGATGCTGCTGGGGAGATTGTTCTCTATTTAGGACACTGTTTGTAAGATATTTGTGCTTGTTCCTTGGTCTGCACCCCAAATGTGGCCATTATCAGAAGTCCATATTGTTCCTGTTGGATTTTTATTTATTTCATTTGGATGGAAACACCCAAAACTCAGATTTCAGAAGGAAACGACAGCCAATAGCTGCAAGGTCTGATCAGTGTATTCTGGCGGGGGGGAGTTCAACTATCGGAATACAGTAGCGCATGCTATGCTATGTGTTGATGCAGGGATCTGTCGGTTTTTTCCTTTCAACCCACTGGTTGAATAAAAAATAACCTGAGGGTGTGTACCCAGCTTTAGAAGTAATGGGAGGTAGATCCCAATGTTTGGATATACAGGCATATAACAAACCAGTCCAACAGCCTTCACCTATAATTGAAATAATACTTTTGAGTGGAAAGACCCTTTCATTTTATACTTTTGCTGAGAAACATGAGCTTAAATTATAGTACAACGGCAGCGTGCATGAACAAATTCCCAAAACATGCATACAAATAATGTAGATAGGATTAAAATGTATAGTAAGTTTAAATAAGTCTTTACTAGCACTAGTTAATAAAACAGAGCAATTACAAGGGAGTCTTCTGGGCAACCATAGCTGATTCCAATGGTGTCTGGTTCTTCTAAGAGATTGAAATCTTTTTTCTGGAATTGGAAGCTCTTCATACATCCTCTGAATGCAATATCTGCAGCCACATGGGCCTTAATGCTGTGGGAGATAATGGAATAAAAGCCATTAAGGATCCTACATAGGTTAAAACTAATGGAAATTGAATAGACAAGTGATTAGTTAATCAGAAAAATCTGTAGTTCACACATTTTTGTCTTGCCTGAATATTTGCATGTAAATTTGAGTTAAATTATGGCACATACTGACACCAAAGTTCTATTTTAATAAAACTCTAAACATTTAGCATGGATTTGCTTAAAGGAGAAACAGCTTACAAGCTCATAGTGATTTGTTGTCATTACAGCATTTCTTAACCTGTGAGTAGAGCTACTGGCAGCATGATAGTGTAGGCACTTCCCGCAGTCTGCATGCAGACTTAAGCCCATGTCACACTAGCGATCCTGTGCCAATTTAACAACAAAATGATGCTAGAGCACACACACCTGCTCTTATGATGTTGCTCCCTCACTGGCCAATCTGGTAAGTTGTGGCTCTGTTGCTGCTACCTTTCTGGCGAGTAAAATTCTGCAGCATTTTGACCAACGAGTGAGTAACACCATAATATTAGGTGAGTAGTCTTTATTAAGTCGCCACCAGCTACAGGACTGCTAGTGTTACATGGCTTTTATGTTTCCAACAAATGCCAGATTAACCTTAAAATCCAAGGGCTCAATGAGAAGTAACCTCCATGCCTTTCATTAGCTCCTTAGGCTTGATATACTATCATTTGTATTGCATATTATGTACTTTCATGGTGATGTTTGCACCAATACAATTTTAAGAACTTAATAAATTCTATCTAATATTTTAATCAAGACATATACTTATTTTTGTTTGCCCATAAAGTCCCACAGTTCTGGGGGGTACTTTTTTCCCTATAACTTTGAAATCTAGGGCTGTATTAAAAAAAAAGAGACCCAACACTCATGGTTGTTGTATGGTCTACCCCTGCTGCCCTGCTAGTTACAAAGTATAATGGGTGTACTGACTCTCCAACAGGGAGGCGTTGGTGAAAAGAAAGTAGGACTACATAGCTACTATGAGAGAACTGTGTTTTTTTTTTAATTTAGCAACCTTTATTTTAAGGTTACTGTGGGCCATTTTACAGGAAAACTAAGTCTGTGCATAGGCAGTAATTATAGTAAATCTCAACTACAAGCACATTTATATAAATTATTAATATACAGGATTTATATAGTGCACTTTACAACATGAGAGCAGACAGTACAGTTACAATACAATTCAATACAAGAGTATTCACAGGGCCCTGATCGTTAGAACTTACAATTTTGGAACTACTATAAATGCCATATAATGTAGTTATGTGTCCAATAAAATCATTAAATATATGTTTAAATTAAACTAGTGAAGTACCCAAATTTGCCTTGATATCAGTCTATTGTACTCCCATGTACAGGATTACCATGAAGGTTCTAATTTATCCAGATCATAGTATAGCTAATAGTAGTCAGTCACAATCATTGGGGCTTGTTCTGTAATTAAAATGTCCACTTGAATTTGATTAACTACCAGAAGCTATACTCTGTACAGAGCACTTATGCTAGGTAAGAGAAGAGCAGAAGTAGTAGCCAGATGCACATATTTTTTGCCAGGGAACATACTGAGTATATACGGAAGAAGAATTACCTCATCAGTATTCTGCTGCTCTTTAAGGCCTGATTCACACCTATGCATTTTTTGTGCTTTTTGCAGATTTGCACTACAGAACGTGTTCCATAGGAAACCATGTTAAATAGACTGTAGTAATCTACAAAATACAAAAAAAATACTAAAAATGCATAGGTGTGAATCAGGCCTTACTGTCTAAGGATAGGGAGTGTTTGAATCAGTGTTCTAGACTAAGCTGTACTATTATCCTGTAGGTGGGGTGCAGCGTGGTGTCAGGTGTAATAATAAACTTGTATTGAGGCAATGTAGCAGCAGTTCACAACAATCCCAATGGGAAGACTGCCCAACCAGGTGCCCTCCCAGTTACAGCAATGTGAACAGAGCGGGTTCCTGCCAGAGTGACAGCATCTGTACAGAGGCGCACAGTGCAGCCTGGATGTTTCCAGTTCAATCAGAAAGCGCACCAAACCAGGGAGGCAGGGCCTTAAATAGGCTCTGTTTGACGCAGGATGGCTGCCCAAGTCACATGGGGCAACACCATCCAACCAAATCGCTTCCCCAGTGACCCAGGAAACCCTAGAGGAACCAGATTCTGCACCTGCCTACAGTCCTGTCCAGCAAGGGTGTCTGGGACACAAAAGGGTATTACAAATCAGGTTAAACAGGGGATATATATATATATATATATATATATATATATATATATATATATATATATATATATATAAAAACAAGTTGTATTGCTGATTTTAACATAGTTGCTGCCTTAGAAGGTGCCTGAAACTGTTTACTTGTTGCCTAGAGTTCCCTTTTAACTCACCTTTCTAGAATGTGTGCAGGAGCTCCTCCAATATAGATATCAGTAAATGGAATTGGTGTCTTATCATTGTCAACGCTCTTCACATGCTTTCTGTCAACCACCAAGATCATCTTCTTGAAATTGTGATAAATTACAGAGATCTGGGAAATGAAATTTGGCAGTAAAGTCTGTGATCAAGCTGTGAGCCTCATTTGTGCAAGTTATCAAAATATTTTTCAAATGAACGTGCTTTAACATGCTGTGCAATAAACAAATACATGTTCTCTTTATTCTTGCAGGCTAAACTCACTTACACAGTGTATATTTCATACACTTTTATACATTTAACTAACAAATCTTTAGCATTGTATTTGTAAATCCGTGGCTCTTTCTGGCAACTGAATCATGGAATACCATAGAAAAAACATACCTCATGAAATCTTGCATCATTGATCTGAGCTTTTTTCATTGAGTCATCCAGCAGTACAGGACCTTTACTGAAGCCAAAGTCATACAAGACACGCAGGTAGCCATCTTGGATTTCCAAGCTAAAGAATTTTGTCTGGGAAATAGGGAGTATAAAATAGTTCAATGGCATATAAACGAAGCATGGTTTACAGTGTGGCATTTAACCACAAAGTTACAGTTCAAAATGTTATTCAATTCTGATACTTACGCCATTAACCATTAGGAAAACAAGAGCATTGTCTACAGGTGTTCGGACTTCAATATCAAATCGGGTAACCTGAGTAAATTTCCCTCTTCTTTCTATGTTGCGTATTACAGCATAACCTGTGCCATCAAAGAAGTAGGTTGCTGCTCGACTTTGAGTGAACGCCAACTTATTTCTAAGACAGACAAAAGGATATCAGGTGTATTATATTATTTTTTACATACACATGCAATTTAAGGGTTTTGACAAGTGTTATATTGGTATTGGTGATGGGGGCACGCAATCAGTACCAAATGGTTAAAGAAAAATATACTGACCCTGCCATTGAGGAGCTGCTTACGAAAATGCTAGTTGCCTGGCTGTACTTTGCAAGTATACAAATCAAGAAAGTCAGAGTGAAATCAGGCTTCCTAATCTGCATATGTTTCTAGATCTGAGACACAAAGTACTAAAGCCATTGGATCAACAGTCCAAAAACTGGTATTTTCAGTAGGAATGGTCATCAATGGCAGCTTCCATACTTTCTCAGTACAGATTTTGGTTTAACTAGTTAGTTACCTTGGCTCTGTTTGGAGCATATTACACACTCCCTGGGGTTATCAATATTTCTATTTTTAAAAAAAGGACAGTGTTGGTTGTTAATGGTCATCATCTGAAGCAAATATTTGCTTTAAAACAATGTATGTATTTAAAGCACAACTTAAAGTGTCAATAAACCCACAACAGTAAAATCAGTCTGTATATGCAGTAAAGCATGCATGTTATACTCACAGTATAACCTAAGGGGTTAATCCTCTGCATTGTGTAAAAAGGCTGTGATCCTGTCTTCTCTGCTCCTTCCCTTCTTTCACAATCCCCAATTAATCTCCAGATAGAAGAGAGGCTTAGGGGACAAGCTGCACATGCTCAGTTTGATGTGTATTGCTAGAGAGTTTTTTTTTCTTGGGAGGGTGCATGTGATTGGCACAGGGCCAATCATCACTGTCCAGACAGAGGGTCAGGGGTCTTACAGCCTCATTGTACAATCATAGGAGAATGTAAACTCCTCCTACAAGCTTTAACCAGGCACTAATAGTCACAAAACCGCTCTAACTGCTGATGAGAAAAGGTAATTAGCAGCTTACATTTACTAAAATTGTTGCATTTCCATGTTCTGTGTACTGTGGGAGACAGATATAGTGAATGCAGGGTCCCGGGTTTAGTAACCCTTTAAGCCCAAATTATTTTATTAGTTTTGGACACAGCATGAAAAGCTAGTTGTTGTTGTCCATGTCCTTTTCTTCTTTGAATATCCAACAACTTGCAGATGCTTTTCCCATTTATTGGATAATTAAAGTGAATATTCACACAAATTTATTAGTGAAGATTCTCAACTTCTTTAGTAAACTTATTGTCTTGTACAGCAAAGGATGCTTAGAATCTCTATCACGATTTTAATGCTGTCTCTTTACCTATTACTAAGATTTGACTCACTTCCTGTCCAGGTCACTGCGGTTCACATAGAACAGGAATTGAGATTCTGTCTATTCCCCACATTGTCCAAAACTAAAATGGAAAAAATGTTTTTCTCTGGGGCTGGGAAAACTAGTTAACAAGCTATCATTTATTTTCTATAGGTTTATATTTTAAATTAAATGTAAATACATTTTAAATGGTATTCTGTATAATTTAAAGTGACACCACATTTTGGTTAACAAATATATTTAAATTTGTATTCTTAGCTCAAAAAATACATTCTATTGCTTTAATCCTCCTTAAAATCTCAAAATTCCTTATTTTATTTATTTATTTTTTGCTTTTCTGGTCCAGCTTCATGTTAGATGGTAGAAAAGTTTGTTCCCCATGGTCCAACTGTAGGTAGCAACATAGCCACCCTCTCTTACTTGCTCCTGAGGTGGACTGTGATACTTGTAGTGTGCATAGAGCAGTACTCACGACTGCAACTAACGTCCGCTGTTCGTTTGAAACAGATGGAAGTGAGGGAGAAAAGCAGAGATTCAGGAGCTAGTGGAGGAGATTACAAGAAGGCAGAAAAACACAAAACTTCATGAAAGCTAGTTTACAGGGCCATTACAGTGGGTATGGAAAAGAATCACCCCCTTTAAAATAATCACATTTGTTGCTTTGCCACCTCAAATGAAGACAGACACAGTTTTTGTTTTATCCAGTTGTATTTACTCGTGCAACTTATAACATCCAAGTGAAAGACATAACACCAACATGTCATAAAAAAATTTTCAGAAACAGAATCACAGAGCTGGAAAAAGGATCACCCCCCTCTTAAAAATGACTCAATCAGGTGTAGCTAATCACCTTCTCAATAGCACACAAAGCCATTTGACTTTATACTGTAATTATCTGTGGTCATTTTCATTAGCTTGGCATGAAGATAATTTTCCTGGAGCATTTCAGTTGCTAATAGTGCAATTGAAGCAATCAACTATGGGTGGCAAGGCACTGTCAAAAGATCTCCGGGATAAAGTTGTGGACAGGCACAAATCAGGAGATGGGTACAAGATAATGTCAAAGGCTTTATCAATGCCTAGAAGCACACCAAAGTCTTTTATTAAAAAGTGAAAGGTATTTGATGCATTGCAGACCCTCCCTGGATCAGGATGTAGCTCCAAACTGGATGAAAGAGACAAGAGGAAACTGGTCAGAGAGTCTACCAAGAGGCCTTCAGCAACTCTGAAGCAGTTGCAGGAATTTATGACAAAGAGTGGTCATTGTGTGCATGTGACAACAATATCACAAATTCTCCACAAATGTGGCTTGTATGGGAGGGTTGCAAGAAAAAAGCCACTCCTCAAGAAAGGACACATGCAGTCACAGCTGAGCTTTGCCAAAATGCACCTTGAAGATTCTGAGGCCACATGGAAAAAGGTGTTATGGTTAGATGAGACTAAAATTGAAATATTTGGCCTAAACACAAAACGATATGTATGGCAGAAATCCAATACAGCTTACCATCCAAATAATACCATTTCTACAGTAAAGCATGGAGGTGGTAATATCCTGTTATGAGGGTGTTTGTTAGGATCGAAGGACAAATAGATGGGGCAAAATACCATCAATGTCTTGAGGAAAATCTGCTACCCTCTGACAGAAAGTTGTCAATGGAAAGAAGGTTTACCTTCCAACATGACAATGACCCAAAGCACACAGCAAAAATGACCACACAGTGGTTGAAGGAGAAAATGGTGAATGTCCTTCCTGACCTAGACAGAGCCCAGACCTAAACTCCATTGAAAATCTGTGGATTGACTTGAAGACTTTGAGTCCACAAACGGTCACCATCAAATTTAACTGAACTTGAGCAGTTTTGCAAAGTAGAGTGGGCAAATATTGCAGTCTAGATGTGCAAAGTTAGTAGAGACATATCCCAACAGACTAAAGTCTGTATTTAAAGCAAAAATAGTTACTGACACAAGGGGGAGATCCTTTTTCCAATTCTGTTTTTGATTTTTTTTGTTTCTGACATGTTGGTGTTATATCTTTCACTTGGATGTTATAAGTTGCACTGAGTAAATACAGCTGGGTAAAACAAAGGCGGTGTCTGTCTTCATTTCAGGCTGCAAAGCAGGAAAATTTTATTATTTTAAAAGGGGAGTGATTCTTTTATATACCCACTGTAATTAGTGGATGTGTATGGATGATTTTTTTTGGATGATTTTTTTTAGAATAAGGATATCGTTTAGTGCCACTTTAACAGGCAACAATATACTCTGATCAATCTATGTTCAAGATGCTACTTGATACTACATTATGAGACATATACAGTATTTGTTACTCTTTTGGCAGAACTGAAATAACATAAAATACTCCATAAATTGTACAGAGACTAGCAGAGTAATGAACTCTACAGTAGGAAAACATTTCAGTTTAATTCATGACATTTCCTTTACCTCACACAAGGTGGTGCTGTGGCTGTATTGATGTTATGTATATTATGGAAATTATATAAGCTGACAACATCATCATTTACAGAAGCAAGTTCCAGACAGCCAACAAAGCCAGGTAGGTTCAAACTGGCCGGGAGCTGAAGAAAACAAATTACCATTAAGCAAATGTAAATCAAACACAAGCAATGCTTGGCACACATCGTGCCTGAGATACTAGCTGCAAACAAATGTGCCAAGTTCCCTGTTTAAGTTTGACCCCTACAAGAATGCAGCTGTCAGATAGATCCTGTGTTATTAAGACATTTTTTGAAAAATCACTGATTCAGCGTCACACTAGTAATAGTTTATACATCAATAATTGATGTTATGTACAGTATTATCCCATCCTGATGTGATAATAAACAATTAAATTCACATTATTGGATAGGCTACAGGTATACATGGCACAATGATTTCAGGATTCAGTGTGACAGCTATCTCCCATCTTTGCAGGCATTAACAAGATGCGTGGAGGTACCATTATGAATTAGTGTCACTGCTGTGCAACTTCAAACGGGCTGCGCCTTTTTGTGTATTGCAGAAAAGCATATGATTTTGCCTGCGTTTCCTCAACACAAAAATGTGAACCTAGCCTAAATTACCACCATTTTGCTAATGTATGAACTGGCAGTAATTCTTTTAGATTTTGTCGCAGCCATAATGAGAGATCCAAAAAGTGGTGATAGTAAGAATTACCTAAATCTGGTGCATGCTGGGTAAAACTACTGCAAGAATTTCATGATTTAGGCGCGGGCCATGTTAAAAAGGCCATACTGCCAGAAAAGGGACATTACTGCTTTATTGAATTCTTCTGAATGTCTGTATTAACAGTGCAGTTCTTTTTTTTTTTTTTTTACAAGAAATTCTATAAGGCAGTGGTTCTCACCCTTGAGGTCAGATTCCATTAAATTCTTCCAAAACCTTCCATGTTTCAATAGTAAAATAGTACTGTATGTTTAAAATCATACAATGGCATGGGAATACTGTACAGAATTTGTATTTAATCGGCTGGAAGGCTCTGAATGGGGATGTGGGGATGATGGGGTTCTGGAGGGAGTTGGGGAACTCTGCAGCAAACTTGGTGACCCTGTAAGGGATGGGGTTTCTGGATGAAACACTACTAGATGAGTGAAAATCTCCCCAACTAGACACAGAGCAAAAACAAACTTACAGAAGCTTAAATCCTTTCTATTTTACTCCCAAAATAAAAGTTTTGGCTTTGGATATAGTTTGCATCTACACCTTATCAAAGAAATAATAATAAGCAGTCTGTCAAATATTACCTTAAATCTCTCAGGCACGCCACCAACATAGAATACGGTGTTGTCAGGGTCCAGATCCAGCAATGAGTCACTGCCAGAAGCCTCTGCCTTCTTAATAAATTTTTCCTCTGTTGCACCAGTCTGGCTAGGTACAGTTAGAAGTACTTTTCCGTGTCGGCCCAATCTGGGAGAAATTGGAGAAAACAGTGTTATCTTATCCATATTCCTGCTGCATGCACACAAAACATTTTACAGTACTTAATATATAGAGATGTATAGGTTCTACTTGTGTAGTTATTCCTCTTTCCTGCCTGCTGTTTATGAAATTCAATTTTGTATCTTTTAAATATTGGGAATTTTAGCACTTAATTGTCATAAAAGTACCCTGTCACCAACCTAAAAACAATTGCAAGTGAAACAGAAAATTCAAGTATTTATAAAAGCTTATTCACAGTGTTTTTCCTTTCCATAAATCGTTTTTTTATTCACTTGCAATGTGCTTTCCCTAGCAAAGGCCTCTCCCTCATTCTATTTCATAGCCCTCTGGGATTGTCATACCACTTTCTGTGCTGGCCCAGCTTCTCTGTCCCTTCCTGGTCTCCCTTTTATGGAGCTGCCAGGGAGAAGTGAGGGGGGAATAATATAGAGCAGCCTTTCTTAACCAGGGTTTCTCCAAAGGTCATGGGGGGTTCCTTGAGCAATGTGCAATTTTTGCCTCCTAGGAAAGTTACCACTGACACCAATGGTCTTTTCAGCTATCTTTCCCACTGGCCACCAAAATAAAGGGCATTCTTCCCACTGACCACCAACCTAATGTGCCCTGAGCTGTGAATAGTGTAATTATTGGCAGGGGTTCCCAGAGATCTGAAAGTCAAAGTTTCCTCTGTGTTAAAAAAATTGAGCAAGGACGGCTGATATAGAGTGTCACTTCAGTGACAGGTCTGAGCCTGCTGTGGCTGCTGACAACACATCCATAGCACCCAGCAGCATTCTCAGCACTTTTAGATGTCTGCACAAGGGATGCTTTTATAGTTGAATAATATTCAAAAAAAAATAAAATAAATGCACATATATATTTTTTATAGATATTTTTTATTGGGTTTTGAAATTGGATTGAAACGTACTAAAAGCATACACATGACTTTTATGCCACGTACACACGAGCGGATTTTACGGCAGACTTTGTCCGGCGGACTTTACGACGGACTTTCCGAATGAACAGACTTGCCTACACACGATCAACCAAAGTCCGACGGATTCGTACGTGATGATGTACGACCGGACTAAAACAAGGAAGTTCATAGCCAGTAGCCAAAGCTGCCCTAGCGTCGGTTTTTGTCCCTCGGACTAGCATACAGACGAGCGGACTTTTTGACCGGACTTGAGTCCGTCGGACAGATTTGAAACATGTTTCATTTCTAGATCCTTCAAACTTTTGAGAAAAAAAAGTCCGCTGGAGCCCACACACGATTGAACTGTCCGACGGACTCCGGTATGCCGGACCAAGTATGCTGTAAAGTCCGGTCGTGTGTACGCGGCATAACACTTCCAGTCCAATTGACCTCATCACAAGCATACAATTGTCTTAAAGTACAAGTTGTTTGAGATATAGCAATAAGACATAAAGTATTAGATATCACTTTTACGGAAATGGGTTAACCAGACCACAAAGTCTTGCAAGAGTTTCCAAAAGGAAAAGAAGAAATATATCATCTTACAATTTCGATATTCGAGGTTATAGTAGCAATTAGATAGTAAAACAATAGTGTTCACAAAGCAAGTTCTTTCTACGTCTGGTGAACCAGTAAAAGCTCAGACAATCAAATTACTTCTCCACACAGGGTTCCTACAACCAGTAGCGATGAGATTTACAAAAAACAGTTTGAACCGTTAAGGGATAGCAAGTAGTATGATCAGGAGACAAGCGAACACATCATGTGATTCAACTCCAGATAAAACGATAACTAGTGACAAAGATCCACATTGGACAACTAGTGACAGAGGAAAGGCCTGGGGTGGATAACCACAGATCCCAAATTTTATTAAATTTATTTGGCCATCCTCTGTGTCAAATTATTATTTTTTCTCTGAGTTACAGTTGTGTTCATAAGTTTACATACCCTGGCAGAATCTTGGCCATTTTTCAGAGAATATAAATGATAACACAAAAACTTTTCTTTCACTCATGGTTAGTGTTTGGCTGAAGCCATTTATTATCAACCAACTGTGTTTATTCTTTTTAAGTCATAATCACAACAGAAACTACCCAAATGACCCCGATCAAAAGTTTACATACCCCAGTTTTTAATACTGTGTATTGCCCCCTTTAACATCAATGACAGCTTGAAATCTTTTGTGGTATTTGTAGATGAGGCACAGTGTTTGGCAAAAAGCCTCCCAGTTCCTGTAAATTATTGGGCTGTCTTGCATGAACTGCATGTTTGAGATCTCCCCAGAGTGGCTCAATGATATTGAGGCCAGGAGACTGAGATGACCACTCCAGAACCTTCACTTTATTCTGCTGTAGCCAATGACAGGTCGACTTGACCTTGTGTTTTGGATCATTGTCATGTTGAATGTCCAAGTAAGTTCCATGCGCTGCTTCCTGGCTGATGAATGCAAATGTTCCTTCAGTATTTTTTGATAACATACTGCATTCATCTTGCCATCAATATGGCCAAATTTCCTGTGCCTTTGTAGCTCACACATCACCAAAACATCATCGATCCACCTCTGTGTTTCACAGTAGGAATGGTGTATCTTTCATCATAGGCCTTGTTGGCTCCTCTCCAAATGTAGCATTTATGGTTGTGGCCAAAAAACTAAATTTTGGACTCATCACTCCAAATAACTCTGTGCCAGAAGGTTTGAGGCTTGTCTCTGTGCTGTTTGACGTATTGTAAGCGGGATACTTTGTGGCATTTGCATAGTTATGGCTTTCTTCTGGCCACTTGACCATGCAGCTCATCTTTCTTCAAGTGCTTCCTTATTGTGCATCTTCAAACAGCCACACCACATATATTCAGAGAGTCCTGTATTTCACCTGGTTATTTGTGGTTTTTTCTTTGCATCCCGAAAAATTTTCCTGGCACTTGTGGCTGAAATTTTAGTTGGTCTACCTGACCAGGGTTTGGTTTCAACAGAACCCTTCATTTTCCACTTCTTGATTAGAGTTTGAACACTGCTGATTGGCATTCTCAATTCCTTGGATATCTTTTTATATCCCTTTCCTGTTTTATACAGTTCAACTACCTTTTCCCGTAGATCCGTTGACAATTCTTTTGCTTTCCCCATGACTCAGAATCCAGAAATGTCAGTGCAGCACTGGATGAAAGATGCAAGGGTCTGTCAGGAGTCCAAAAACTCATTGACCTTTTATACACACACACTAATTACAAGCAAACAGATCACAGGTGAGGATGGTTACCTTTAACAGCCATCCAAACCCCTTTGTGTCAACTTATGTGCATGTTATCAGGCCAAAATCACCAGGGTATATAAACTTTTGATCAGGGTCATTTGGGTAATTTCTGTTGTCATTAAGATTTAAAAAGAGGAAACACAATTGATTGATAATAAATGGCTTCAGCCAAACACTAACCATAAGTGAAAGAAATGTTTTTGTGTTATCATTCATATTCTCTGAAAAATGGCCAAGAAATCATAAATTCTGCCAGGGTATGTAAACCTATGAGCACAACTGTAGATAGTATTAATTTGGGTAAACCATTCTTCTAAGATAGGAGGGGAAGGAGATAACCATGTCAGTACAATCTGTTTCCTACCAAGAAAGAGCAGTCTGGTTACTGGAGCTATAACTTTGGGTGGTATGCCTCCTCATCTACTGCCCCTAAAAGACGCTGGCGTGGAACCATAGTAATTGTCATCTGATAAATATTATTTACAACAGCACTTTGCCAATATCAAAAAGTTTAGGGCATCTCTGTAGCATATCTATAAGATCCATCAGAGTTCCCTGACATTTTGGGCAGTTTGAGGTGTCCCAACGGTTCCACCCAAAAGATCTCCTATGTACAATACATCAGTGGTTCTCAACCTCAGTCCTCAATTACCCCAACAGGCCATGTTTGCAGGTTTCCTTTATCTTGCACAGGTGCTTTAAATCAGAGTCAATGGCTTGGTATTTTGGACAGCTATTTTATCTAAGAGAAATTCCCAAAACATAGCCTGTTGGGGGGTACTTGAGGACTGAGTTTAAGAACCATTGCAATACATGACTTCATTAGCCTCTGCAATGGTGACAGAGACACTAGAGATAAAATTTCCAGTGGTTGTTGCCATTATTCTTCTGAAATAGTTCCTAAATTTTTTTCCAAATGCCCTTTGCAGGGAAGATATATTTTATCTTCCATTTTAGTATGTAATTTAGGGTATAATTGTTAAATGAGTCCCTTTTTTATTAGTAGAACATGCCAGTGCATCCATTAAGGGGTGGGCGTCCATATGATAGGGTGGTTTAAACTGTGTCATCAATGTGTGTTGCACTTGTAAATAATGATAAAACTTCTTCTTGGGAATCTGAAACTGCAAAGTCAGGAATGACTCATTGGTAATATTAATAAAGTTGAGAAACATATTTTACCATGTGTCAAAAACTGTTAATTTATCAAATTCCTCCAAAAGCCTTTTATGCCATAGAGGGGTATATTGAGTATATGCAGTGTATTGTATAATCAGTTTAATTTCAGGCCATATTTTATCTAAAGGTCTAAGTGTGGGTAACCTCATTATTCCACTCATATCTCTTGCTTCCGAATGCCAAATAAGAAGATATATGTCTGGTTGGTTAGTTAAAATATCTGATTGGAATCTTCAAAATTATAATTTACCCAACCTACTGTATGTTATAATTGCATCACTATACAATAAATTTTAATGTTAGTTAGCACCAGATCAACTTTATCTTTTGGCAGCTGTGGAGTTGAAAGTTTGATATGAGGTGCTTTTACCTTTCCAAATTAGATCCCTGAATAAGGTGTCAATCTTTTTGAAACAGACCTGAGAGATCCATAGTGGCAGTTTTGCATAACATACATTATGTGTGGTGCCCAGATCATTTTTATTACGTTTACCCTTCCCATTACAGTCAGTGGTAATTTTACTTCTAACGTCTACTCTTAAGTTTAAGTTTAGTTAGAAGGTGTACTAGATTCAATTAATGCTCTAAAGTGGAGCTTATCATGATCCATAGATATTTAAGCACATACAGTACATTCTTTTGGGAAGATTTTTGTTGAAATGGCAACAGGATCTCTAATTTTAAACTCAGTGTTCAAATGCAGTTATAGAATGCCTATGTCAAAAAACATAATGTAAAATTACTTTCTATTCACGCACCAAGTGTATCTGAAGTTACAGCCTAGTTTAGGCAAGCAAAGTTAGGGCAAGTTTACTTTAAATGACACACTCCTAGAGGGCTTCTACTCTAGATCTCTTAAACTAGGTAAAAGAGAGACAGAACTCTTGTACGTTGAACTCAAATAGCTGCATCTATTCCAGTCTACTGGAACAGCTGTATTTACATATTGCTGCCTTGCAGTGAAAATGTCAGTTTTGCACTTAGGAATGAAAATAAATCACCTTTCTATTTTCACAAGGCTAAAATATTCTGGCCATGTACTGATCGTCTTTGAGTCCAGGGGAATTTCAACATCTCCACTTCCCAAGTTGTATATGTAAACCAAGTTATTGCGCTTAATAGCGAGACCCATGTAGTCCGATTTGGCCTATAAAGAAATAAAAATAATTTTATTTATATAATTTAATAATCCACCACACAAAATATTTTTCTATATTTAACCACAGCTGGGCTATGCTACTTCCTGTTCTGTGTTGAATCTTGTGAGAAGGGGGTTGGATCAGCGGTGAGGCCTCTCCTATTGAGCTTGCTAGAAAGCAAAGACTGGGTGTTGGGAGGAAGGAGTGCCTACTGGTTACTATATTAGCAGCATACCATCATTCAATACAAACATTAATAATGCTGGGCGGAGACAGTAGTCTGTAAATGTAAATCCTATGGTAATACCTGGCTATCCAGTAGAAGCTGCTTCCTGCTCACACTTTTAGTTTGCACCCAGGAGAGGTAAATGTGATTGGCACCAAAAATAACATCCCTTCCCCCCACCAACCCAATGGCTTCATAATAGAAAATACAATGTTGAAAAAAATATGTATGCCTGTTTAGTGCTTCCTAAAACACAAGTGCTTGACGAAGATGTGGAATACAGCCTCCATTGATGATAGATAAATTCCATCAGCGGGCTTATATATCTGTAAAATATGATATATAAATAATATAAAAAATGCCTTATATTACAGAATAAAGGCTGCTTGAGTCCCTGTCCTTCTGTTACCTGATCATTTTTGTAGAAAGGTGTCCCGATGGAAACACTTTGGTGAGAAATTACACTTGTGGTCAGCAACAAAAACACAATTACCACTTTGAACCAGACAAAAGGGACAGCAATAAAAAAAAGACTTTTTTATTTGAATGACACAATCCTTCTGACTGGCTGTGGGACAAGGTAGTACTAGATAGATACTAAAACCCATTTATTATCACCAAAACATAAAAATGGTTCATAATGTTGAACTGATAAAAGTTGACAGATTTATTCCACTGACAAATCAACCTAATCTAGGTGGAAGCTTAAGGAATCAATTTGCACATATATGAAAGGCACATACAAAGTGCCACTTTATACATAATGTCCTCAATTTTAGGGATGGGCCGAACACCCCCCCCGGTTCGGTTCGCACCAGAACATGCAAACAGTCAAAACATTGGTGCGAACATGCGAACCCTATAAACGTCTATGGGACACGAACCTGACAAAAAGTGCTCATTTTAAAAGCTTATATGCAAGTTATTGCCATTAAAAGGATATGGGGACCCGAGTACTGCCCCAGGGGACCCGAGTACTGCCCCAGGGGACATGTATCAATGCAAAAAAAAGTTTTAAAAAGGACTGTTTATTCAGGAGCAGTGATTTTAATAATGCTTAAAGTGAAACAACAAAAATGAAATATTCCTTTAAATATCGTGCCTGGGGGGGATCCCCTTAGTCTGCCGGTAAAGGGACGCATCTGTGTGATGTGTTTTACAGTGCCACAGCAAAATGACATTTCTAAAGGAAAAAATGTCATTTAAAATTGCTCGCGGCTGTAATGTATTACCAGCTCCCAGCAATATAGATAAAAATCAAGGAAAAAAACAGCGTGGGTCCCCCCCCCGGTCCATACCAAGCCCTTCGGGTCCTTTTTATGGTGTTAAGGGGAACTCCATGCCAAAATAAATTTTAAAAAAACAGCGTGGGGTCCCCCTGTTGATGGGGACAACACGAGTACGAGCTGTAAAAATGTGGAATAGACTCCCTCAAGAGATGGTTCTGGCTAGCTCAGTAGATTGCTTTAAAAAAGGCCTTGAGTTTTTCCTAAATTCACAAAATAGAACAGGATACTAACATTTATAGGTAAAGTTGATCCAGGGAATATCCGATTGCTTCTTGGGGGATCAGGAAGGAATTTTTTTCCCCTGCTGGAACAAATTGGATCATGCTTTGCTATGTTTTTTTGCCTTCCTCTGGATCAACTATGGGTATGGAATTGTATATATAAGATTGTATAATGTTTTTTATTGGTTGAACTGGATGGGCTTTTGTCTTTTTTCAACCAGACCAACTATGTAGCTATGTAAGTTTCTCTCATGTGTAAAGTCTAACATACCTTGCATTGTGCAGGTAATATGCTGTTGTATCGCCACATGGATTTTTTAAATGTATCTCTTAACTAGGTAGTAATTGTAAATTGTAGTAGAAAGGATATTTGGTGTGCCTACTTTTAACACAATGTGCATTACATGTAGTTCTACTAATCATTATAGATATTTGCTGCATCAGTTTTTACCAGATTAGAAAACTCATGTTTGTTGCTGTGCAAGGTGGCCAGAACAATATATAATTTCCTGATTTTTAGTTTACCTGTTATTTATGTTTATTTTTTCTAATAATATCTTACATTTTTATGTCCAAGATACATAATAAATCTGTCTTGAGGCTGTTGTTGATGTGCTTCTGGATTAATGTATAGACTTATGGATGAGTAGGCCTTGAGGTCAGCAAGGTTTGTTTTCAAATTGACATTAACTGCTGATTTACCACCAAACTTCATTGACACTTGAACCTGAGAATAAAAATGCAGAGATTGGCAGTATATTAGGGGAAGTATAAGAAAACATTTGCTTTCACAGAGAATCAATAAACAAACAAAGGATGTAGAATTACTAAATGAGTAGAAAATGTTCTTTTAGCACATTTATAAAGCCAGTGGAGTGTTAGTAAAATGAAGCAGAAAATCCCCAGGAAACAATAGGGCGAGAGGATAGCCTGGACACATGACCCCCAAAGAAATGTTACCCGCTCCTCCTGCTCTCTGCTAAAAATGTTCCCTTTAGTAAAATGAATATAATGATATTGTGTTTACTTCACCTATCCAACCATATGCAAGGCAAAATCCCTTTTTCTTAAATTCTGATTCAAAAGAACATTATCTACTCCTTTAGTAAGTAATTTAAACAATACATACATATTTTATGTATGTTATATTTAATGCCATTTATTATGTTATTTTATGCTATGTCTGTTATTTGTTTCTTATAAAGATCTATGACAATCTACAAGTAGATAATAAAAAAAAAATCAAAGGTGTAATATTAAACATATTGACAGTTTGGTCAATATAAATGGTGAATATATTGCAGGTTGAAAGACTATTTTGAAATGCCCACATACCTTACTGGCTACACTTCTGGTCTGAGCAATGAGCTCACGGATACGAAGAATGCTGGATGAAATGTTGTCTGATGGAAACTTGTGTTCCACAGTGTGCAGTTTAGTCAGCAGCAATGGCATTACATCTGTCAGGTTCTTCACTGCATTTTTGTAAAGTAAATGACATGGGAAATGAGATTGATAACACAGATAGGTTATAACAGTGCTATGTTATGAAGCACACCAAAACCAAAATCAACAATCAAATTCAATTGTTTTTGTAAAGTAAATCATTTATTATTTGAAAATAAACCAGTGGTTACTCTTGGGGCTATTATTAGGGGGCATGGTTTAAGTTTGCCTTCATTTATTTCCTATTACCATTATCATAAGTGAAGTACATGGAATGGCGATGTATAGAATGGCGAAAAGTAGGTAGATTGGTGAAAAAATAGAAAAAGTATGGTGAAAATGAACGTCACTCTCTTGAGCAAAGAAATTGCCCTCTTCTCTACTGAAAACAATGAATTGCACATAGAATTCTTTCAATTAAATTACTGTATTTATCGGCATATAACACATACTTTTTTCCCCTGAAAACAGAGGGTAAATCGTGCCTGCGTGTTATACACCGATATATTTTTTTCCAATGGGGGGGCGGGGATCGGGCGGCCCGCCTCATTGGGAGGGTGTCGGGCCGCCCGCCCCGCCCTTCCTGGCCCTGGTTCAGAAAATAACACTGCCAGCCCCATCCCACACACCGCCCCCTGCAGCGTCACCCCCAATGCCTGTACCTGTAAACAAGAGCCTAAGCAACGCCGCTCATTTTGGCCTCTCTCCTCCTCCCGCTCCGCCTCCTCGTCGATTGTAGATTTTGATTGGAGGAGGCGGCTTCTGTGTGTTTCAATTGAGCTCTCTCGTGGATGCGGTCATGTGACTCTCCTCTGCTCATTGATGGTCACATGACTGCTCTCCTCCACTCCGCCTCCTCCTCGATTGTAGCTTTTGATTGGAGGAGGAGAGCGGTCATGTGACCATCAATGAAGCAGAAGATGAGAGTCACATGACCGGCTCCACGAGAGAGCGGCGTTAATTGAGGCACACAGAAGCCCCCATCCACAATGAGCGTGACACAGGAGGAGCTTCTCAACCCCTAAAGGTATGCTGGCGGCGCTGTCCCAGGAGGCTTGTACTGTGCAGGGATGCTGTGTGCTGTGCAGGGATGCTGTGCGCTGTGCAGGGATGCTGCAGGGATGCTGTGTGCTGTGCAGGGATGCTGCAGGGATGCTGTGTGCTGTGCAGGGATGCTGTGCTGTGCAAACTTCCCTCTTAAAATCAGGGTGCGTGTTATACGCCGGTGCGTGTTATACGCAGATAAATACGGTATTTATTTTTACAATACAGCTTTTCCTGGATTATTCTAAGATTTCCCCAAATATGGCAAAAAAAAGCAGATAAATTGTTCTGAGTAGCTTTTGTTATGACTTCTAGTCTCTATTACGTTGTGACACACTTCCAGATGTGTCGTAGTTTTGTCTATATTGTTCCTGGCACCTACTGGCTATATGCTGTGTTGTCCCCAGTGCCAGATTTAGACCTTGGTGGGCCTGGAGCACTTCAAGATCGGGAGCCCCTCAACATAGTTTTATGACAAATAAAAAGTGAACTGAAATGAATGATAAACTGCATTTTTACTAAAAGATATTAGTTAAACACTTGTCTAATTTTTTTTTTCAATTTAATTGACTGTAAGAATACACATTACACAGGTAATTGGTACTGGCAAGTCATACATCACAAGTATGCAGCACACTACAATATTTACAAAAGGTATTTTTTCTGCACTTCCCATCTACCGAATCTTTAATGAACTCATCAAACTGTATCATCTTGTTGACTTGGCTCTCAACAACCAGTAGGCACAGAGCACTTAGTCTTTCATGGGTCATAAAGGTTCCCAGATAATTCTTTATCAGTGCCAATTTGCTGAACAACCTTTTCTCCCAAACAACTAGTGACCATCATGTTCAAATATATTCTAGGAGCTACATTAACACCTGGAAAAGTATCAGCAAGCCCTTTATCATGTAATAAAACCGCCTGCATGGAGTGAGATGTGACTAGAGCTTGGCAAAGGCTGCAAACTGGGCAATATCTTCAACAAATACACTACTGATGTCTTGAGGAAAAATAAGTTTCATTTTTTTTTTTTTTAATAAAGGAAGTCTAGTGCCAACTTTGGCAAGGGGACCCCCTCTGGCAGAAGGACCCAAGGCAATTGCCCCTTGTGCCCCCTTATAAACCTGGTACTGGTTCTCCCTAGCATATTATGGATGTTGTGCCAGTATTTACCTTGGCAACTAGATGATTTGTACCTGTGTACCTGTCAAATATATGGTATCCAGAAAATTTGTGCTTGCATATTTCTGGATGTTGTACCCATATTTCCCCTAGCATCTAGTTTCCTGTTTCATACCTTTTTATTAAGATTTTAGCTCCATGTTGCTTACAGCTATGAATCAATATGTTAATAGCATTATAAAAATATTGGTTGACAAACAGTCGTATGAAGCAAAGTGACTTCTTTTTCAGGGCGTTTTCTTTTTATTCCCCTTGTATTATTATTTTCACCAAAGTCTGTATATAGCCTACTACAGCCATACCAAATATCTGAGGAAGTATATAGGTAACAATATCATTCTAAAGCAGGATATATTGTTGGTGGGCCATATTTAAATGCATTGTGGTTTGGAGATGAATAGCTTAGCATCTAGCTGTTTTGGTATTCTGCATCAATTGACCTTTTTACCATATTCACCTCTGGCATCTAATGGTTTTGTGAATGTTCTGTCTAGCATTCTCGTGTTTTTTATGCCCATAACCAATACATCAAGTGTTTATTATGCTGAGCTGTCAATGCATTCATGCACGGCAACTCCTGATATGTATCGAGACACATCAGGATTTTATTTTATTTGTGCCTTTTGGATCTACCTGATAAGGCCAAAAGCAATGTAAAAAGTGTTGTAGCCCCCAGAAATCAACCACAATTAATCTTTAACCAACAAGATTATGTTAAACATGTAAACGTTATGTTAAAAATGTAGGTGTTAGCAAAGGGTTACTGTACATTGTGTGTCATCAGTATTCATTGTGTGTCATCAGTATAAATGAGCTTGTCATATGTCAAGCTTTTCTTTTATACATGTTATTTAGTAAAATTGTTCAAATATTAGAGATTATTGGCTTGAGCAGCATTCGCAGGAAGACAACTGCTTACTTGTTTCTCCAGCTGCATTTACAACTGAGTTGTAAGCAGAAGCATCAAAATCTGAATGGCTTAGGTCTTCTTTCCACATGTTTGCATTTTTTGACATTGGGTCGGTCATCTCTGTCACCATGGCAGAAATAGTTAGCGCTTTATCTGCTGTTAGTTTTGACTTTTCAAGACGTTTTCTGGTTTCATCTGTGTGAAAAGTACAAACAATGAAAAAGCATACCTGGAATTTGGATATATACAGAGAATAGTTGAAAGATTTCACTGCCTTAGAGCATTGAAAGAAGTAACCAGATTGCATTAGTAGTAGTCCTCAGTTAAAATTGACTGTTAATGAAAATTGCTTCTGCTACTACATTTTCATTTACTGCAGCCTCTTAGTTCTCCAGTTTCCCAGCAGGAAATGCTTTTTGGCATCTTCCGTTGTGAGAACAAAGAGAACAATGCAAGCCCGGAATCTCCAGTATTGAGATAACTTTCAGCAAAACATTTTAATAAGAATAGACAAAGAAGACAAGAGCTATCACTCAACTTATCCTTAATGATACAGGAACAGAGAAGTCACAGAATATTGTTTTGCTGCTTTGTCTTAGAATAAAATAAGTGCATGCATCAGTTTTGAACCAATGGCCTTCATTTTCCTAATTGAATGAGATATCTTGCCAGTTTTGACAAGGGAAATCAAAAAAAGAAATAGGATTTTACTTGAATGAGTAAAATCATTGGATGACTGAAGGGAACACAGCTTCACCTTATTGACCATTCAAGTCAACATTTTCCTTTAATAAGTAAACACAGTGTTGTGAACATTACACTTCCATCATGCACTTAAGAAACTAAGGAAGGGGTCCTGCATATCATTAATGTTTAGCATCAATACTTACAGTATATAAGGATTTACTTTACAACAGTGTCAGATGTGCCCCACTTACCATCATCTGTTAGTTGGAGTTGATCAATAACATTTGCCAACCTGTCACTCAAGGAAGTTTTTCTAGAAGCAGCAGCATCAACCCGTTTTCTGGTCTCAGTTAAACCTAAATTACAAGATTTTATGAAATGAGCAAAACAATCACAAAGGAATATTTTACTTGATGTTTTTAACACCAACAATGTGTTAGATAACTTGTTCTGATAACATCTACGCACTTTTAAACTTGGTAGAAAAGTATATTTTTTGCAACTTTAAAGCATTAGTCATATGTGTTGTAGTAAGTTCTGATCATGTACTTACTGATAATCTCTGAGTTTCTGAGGTTGATAGCTTGAGAAATAAGTCGATCACTTTCTCCTGTCTGGTAGGTAACTTGGTTATTGATACCATCCACAGCCTGGAAGGATATTTACACATTTACTTGAGTATTTGAAACAAGCTGCAGTGCTAATCTCGGATAGAAGAAATATATTTTTATTTGAAAAAGATCACAGGTGCAAAAAATATATGTAGTATGTTTAAGTGTACTGTCTACCAAATAATGCAAATTCTTCACTGCAGATTCAGTTTCTCTGCACACCCAGCTACAGGTGATGGCTGCTCAAGCAGTTATTCCTTTGCTCAACATGCATTGTAAAGAAAGGCAAGATAAATAGATAAAAACAGATAAAGATATTTAACAATATGCCTGGTGCAAATGGCAATATCACCTGAATCTTCACTCTGATATGTTTAACTCAGCAATGAGCTTAATGATACAGTTGTAAACTACAGCTGCATGGAGCATGGAGGTAGGAAACAACAAGGTATTTTAAGGCATTTACAAGCAGAAAGCAATCACAAATTCTAATGCCGCGTACACACGGTCGGACTTTTCAGCTACAAAAGTCCGACAGCCTGTCCGACAGACTTTCGACGGACTTTTGGCGGACTTTCGACGGACTTGCGGCGGACTTTCTAACGAACAGACTTGCCTACACACGATCACACAAAAGTCCGTCGAATTCTTACGTGATGACGTACACCGGACTAAAATAAGGAAGTTCATAGCCAGTAGCCAATAGCTGCCCTAGCGTGGGTTTTTGTCCGTCGGACTAGCATACAGACGAGCGGATTTTTCGACCGGACTCGAGTCCGTCGGAAAGATTTGAAGCATGTTTCAAATCTAAAGTACGTCGGATTTGAGGCTAAAAAAGTCAGTTGAAAGTCCGGAGAAGCCCACACACGATCGGATTACCAGCCAGCTTTAGTCCGTCAGCGTCCGTTGGACTTTTGTAGACGAAAAGTCCGACCGTGTGTACGCGGCATTACAATATGGGGGTATAGGACAATAAAAAGATAAAAAGGTAAGTGACTTCAAAGGGGCCTAAACCTTGATGCATCAGACTTAAATTTTTATGAAAGTTCGATTTTTTATTCAATCCTTGAAATATTAAACTATGTCTTCATTCGATAAAGCATAGCCTACACACCACTTTCATCTCTGTTTAGGACAGGGTGTCCAACACTTTGAGCTTCCTAGGCTACATTGGAAGAAGAGGAATTGACTTGGGCCACACATAAAATACACTAACAATAGGGAAAGCTGATAAGCAGAAAAAGTTGTGCAGACTGCAAATTGAAAGTCATCCCTTGAGCCAAGCTTTTGTAATTGGATGAACTAGAAAGACTTGTGTCTTTTTTCAACCTGACTAACTATGTAACTATGTAAGTTACTGTCATACATATCAAGTCACTGATACTTTAGTTAATGTACCTATCTAAAAATAAAACATTTAAAAAATATATTTTTTATTATAAAAGTAAAAAAGGGCAACATATAATTACTGCAATATTTGACACGGGTTATGTGGTTCAATGGATATAGTAGCAATTCTCAATGAATTCTCAAGGTGCTCATCAGATATTTTGGTTCTAATTTTGCCCTTCCCGTGCTTCATCCTTGAAAATAATTGCTCACAAATATAGGTTCTGCCAAAAACGGATGACATGAATAAGGCATGATTGTGAAGAGTGGGAGATTTTTCTTTGGGAAGATAAAATTATAAAAGTCTCGTAAAGAGACATTGTCAAATTTTTCTTCAGCCAGATGTGTTCGCTAAGTGTAAATGCATTTTTACTAAAAAAAATCCTCCCCCAAAAAACAATATTTTAAGTAAGTTTATGATTTTGTGTTGGGTCGCATTCATAGCCGTCTGGGGCCACATGCCATGGGCTGCAGGTTGGACACCCCTGATTTAGGATGTGACATATGACAAAGATATCCCTGTCAGACAGGGAAAGTCTTTAAATATGAGTTTGTGTTTGGAACTCCTGTTCCTCCCTATCAGTACCCAGTTTAGACACACCTTCTTTAAGACTGATTTAATATTTTTGCAACATAAAAATAAAGTCTTACTTCCCACTCATCCTATTGCACTATAGGCCATGGTACACAGCTACAATACAGGCTTTGTTTCAAAGAGGAAAGAAACATCTCCATTACTGCGTAATCAACGCATTAATTATAAGCTCACTGCAGAGCAATGTGGATAAATGAGCTGACATTAACACCCGAGAACTACAAGATCACAGTCATGGAATGCTTAGGAACAGGTGCTGATAGCAACAGGGATTCAGTAAACAGTGGAAATCATTGTGACTTACATCTTTAGCTCTGTCAGCAGCATTTGCAGCAATAACAGATGTCTCATTGGAATCTTCAACAAGAGATACAATTTTCTCATACACATTGGAGGCATCAAGTGCTTTTTGGACCAATCCATTTGTGTCAACATTCTTCAAGTCACTGTTATTGGGAAAATTATAGTGTAAAGACTTTGAATGTTTCTCTCCGAAAATAAAATCTGCCTAAGAAATATAATCAAGTCTGATCTATAATTACAATTTTCTTTACTATTTCACTATAAATGAAATATTTAGACCTAACTGTATTGATGTGTTTTTGTCAGTAGAGCCAATTCTGTTTTAAAACCTAATTCCAACCAGAATATTTTTTTTTACTTTTGGCCTTTTTTTCAGTTTGTGACCTCACTGGGGGGAATTCCACTAACTTCATAAAAGATAATGATGCTGGAAACAGGAGATTTCATTCTAATATAAGATTTCAACATAATTCAGTCCATTTTAGACGAATTGAAGGGGTTCACTCAAAACCGATATAGAGGTTGATTTACTAAAGGCAAATAAGCTGTTTACTTTGGAAGGGAATTTTCCTTAGCTTAGTGAATGTAGTAAAATTTCAATTTGTAAAGGATACCCAATGTGCAAGGAAAATAAAAAAAAAACATAGTATTGTTGCTTACGCATAAATGGATGATGGCAGTGAGCAGAGCTTTACCTCATCCACTAAGTTAAGAAAACCTCACTTGCAATGTGAAAATGTTTTTGCAAAGTAAACAGTCTATTTACCTTTAGTAAATTAAACCCATAGTGTTGGGCTTTAAAATATTACTTACTTTTCATTAACGAACTATGGTGGATATAATGCAACTATCTTGTGCATCCTGCTATACTATATCCAGATCTTTCTTGTAGATTTGTTTAATAAAAATCAACTTATAGTATTGAAGATTCTAATGTTGTGTTGTCTTACCTTTTCAGCCCATCAGCTTGCCTTTGAAGTACAAGTGCATGATCTACAGCTTGCCGAACTAGGTCCTCAGCATTGTCAGATAAATTAGCTATTCTCTCCTGCAGTTCATTGTTAGCTCCATCTATTTCAGCATGGTGACCAGACATGTTCTATGTTAAAAATTAAATATTAATAATTATTATCAAAATACTTATTTCACTATAATCCTAAAGGGCCAGTCCACACAAAACGTATATTTAAATTTTTGATAGATGCTGAATATTTAAACCACCTGACAATTTCTAATATTTCTCAAGGACTCTAGCTCTAGATCCTAGAGATCTAGATCTCTAGGCTTACATTCTTTGGTCTACATACCTAATGTGATTATATGAGGATTTCCATTCTCTCTGTTGTATTTATTTTAATATGTAGCACTACCCTCGTATCAGCCACTAATTAGGATAGGTCCCTTGTTCTTTGCGGCAACCTTTTCTAAAAAACCTTAGCCCCTCTAACACACTAGGTTGAGTGTACAAACATATATTATCGCAGGAAATTACTAAAATTAATACTTAGTACCCAGTAACAGTGTTACATCAAAGAAAACAGGCACCAAGCCAGGTAGTAAATTAAAACGTAATATATTGTCACCTAATATGGTTGGCAACTAGGCTAGCACAAAATGGATTCACAATGGTTATAACACAATTTAGCATACAAAGGGAATAGCAGAAAGGACTAGGCATAAAATTACATTTGGCATCCAGATCAGAAGTAACAGTAGTAAGGCCACCACCTCAAGTGCATCAGTGAGCAGTAGTAAAGTTTAATCTACTGAGTACTGGAACTATACTGCCAGAGTGTATTTATGGCGGCAATGCTAGTCCTAAATTAACTGGGTATGCACTGTCCAAAAGAAAAGAAGGATAGTAGAGGAGGGGGGAGCAGGGGAACAAAGGGCACTTTCAGGATCATTTTTACGGAAGGAGCAGTGCTTTGAGATGTTCTTTTGAGGCTATTGTTAGGGCCCTTTAGGAGCATTTGTGCACTTAACGATAGACCCAGTTAACCTGCATGCAGTATAGATACAGCATGGGTATGGAATAGTCTTGCCACAGGTGCAAGGTACTTGTGGTTTAGATGCAGTAAAGGTTCCGTATAATGCAGTATAGGGTTGGTATAGGTGCAGTGTAGATTTGTAAAAAGTGCAGTATAGAGTGCAGTATGGGTGCAGTTTGGATTGGGTACAGTTGGTTTCTTGCTCTCAGTGGCTTAGTCGCTATCAGCAATGGGTGAATAGCCCTCCCATCCGGGCCTTGGGATGCTGCAACAACTTCTTGCTGTAGAAGGGGTGCCCCCTCAGTCTCTCCCTTAAAGCACATTCACAGCAAGTGCTGTGATGTGGATAGTGCTGCACCTGGGTGTCCACACTCTCAGTCTCAGGCTCGAATCTCTGCTGGTATGGTCTCCTGCTGGCAGGCCAATATTCAGACAGATGTGCTCTGTCTCTAACTCCCTCACCTTGAAGAAGAAGAAACTACAACTCCCAGGATTTTCAACGCTCTGCATAGAAGTATATGGGCTTGCTTGGCTTTAGCATTCCCACTGCTGACCGAAGGAGAATGATGCAGCATATCATCAGTATCTCAGTAGAGGGAGAGAAGAATACAAGGCAATGTATCCTTCTACATAAAGGCCTGGCTACACCTACAGTATATTATGATGAATTAAACAGGAAGTGCTGGAACACAAAAAGGTATTTGTAGTGAGAGGACACAAATCTCCCAGGTGGACAGGAACGGAGTTGGGGTTTAACGCAGAGAGATCACACCCTTAAAGTATTCATGACATATAAAAAGTTTGTGTCTTCCTTTATGTCTTTACTTTGCCTGCCAAACTCCAATGATATTTAAAATATCACTTTTTGGATGGCCTGAGACTTTAGGTCGGTCATTGCTTGAATATTATATATTTTTTACATGGTTCCTTAAAATGTTCAGTCTTTTTTTCTCACTTCAGCATTCAGAAGGAAAATAAATTATTTTATATACATGTAAAAGCATTCAACTTTAAGTAATACTAAAGGATAAAATGTTATTTTTTAAAATAACAAACATGCCATACTGAACCTGCTCTGTGCAATGATTTTGCACAGAGCAGCCCTGATGCTTCTTTCCTGGGTCCCCTGCTGGTGCTCCTGGCTTCTCCCCCCTGCTGAGTGCCCCCCTAGCAAGCTGCTCGCTATGGTGAAACTTGTGAATGCTCAATCCCTAGCCCTGCTCTGTGTTTCTGTAAGATGTAACTTAGCCCTGCCCCTGCTCCCTCCTCACTGACTGTGATTGACAGCATCGGTAGCTGATGGCTCCTGCTGCTGTTTCTGAGCCTATGAGGAGCGAGAGAACTGGGAGAGCAGCTGCTCTCATGCACATAGCTGGATCAAGGTCAGGCTCAGGTGAGTATTGTGGGGGCTGGGGGAGGGGAAGCTGCATCCGGAAGTTTTTTTTTACTTTTATGCATATAATACATGAGGGTAAAAAACCTTCAGCTTTTAGAATCACTTTAATATAAATAATCGTATTAATATATTTTAATTTACTTGGGGACAGCCATATTTCCTTATTACATTTTTTGACTTTGCTTCCTGTTCCAACTGATTAAAAACAAATTTTCCTGATTTACTGTAGTAAATAGAGGTAGACCTAGGGATAAGTACAGTGAAATTAAACTAGATTTACCAACCAGGCCCGGACTGAGAGAAAAAATAGGCCCGGGAATTTCAGACTGAGCAGCCCATGGCATATTTACCCATCCCTTCCCCAATCTACACCCTAACGGAGGCAAGGGGGACCGGGAAAAAGCACAGGGGGGGGGGTCATAGAGCATGACGGGATTGCAGAGAGCATAGGGGGGTCTGGAGAACGTGGGGGAGTGAAGGGCACTGTGGGGGGGGGTGAGCACAGGGGGGGGGCTGGAGAGCATAGGGGGGCCAGAGAGCACGGGGGTGTTTGAGAGCACAGGACTAGGGGGCTGAAGAGCACTGGGGGGAAGTCAGAGAGCATGGGGGGGAGCTGAGAGCACGGGGGGGGCTGAGAGCATGGGGGGACCTGAGAGCACGGGGGACTTGAGAGCACTGGGGGGGAGCTGAGAGCATGGGGGGGCTGAGAGCATGGGGGGACTTGAGAGCACTGGGGGGGAGCTGAGAGCATGGGGGGCTGAGAGCATGGGGGGACTTGAGAGCACTGGGGGGGAGCTGAGAGCATGGGGAGCACTTGGAGGGAAGTCAGAGCGCGGGGGGTGTGGAAAGCCCAGGGGGTGTCAGAGAGCACTGGGGGGTGGAGAGCACATGGGGGGGACCTGAGAGCTCGGGGGGGAGGCAGCAGAAAGTAGCCAGATGGGAGGATATAGAAGAATCAATCTCTCCATCTTCCTCCTGCAGCTTCTTCTATGCAGCCACCCCGCCGCTCCCCCTATCCAGGTGCACAGGGAGCTTACCTTCTTTCTGGTCTGATGTCTCCTCCAGATCTCCTCCCGCATCATGGTCACAGATCACCTGACCCGTAGTTTCTGCCCCCCCCCTCCAGCCTGACGGCGGAACTGGCCGGCCGGCCACGGAGAGGCCAGGTGAGCGGTGTGGGCTCAAGGAGCAGCCCAGCACATGTGGCCTGGCAGCCCCATCCCACCGGGCAAGTGCCCGGTGTGCCCTATGGCCATTCCGGGCCTGTTACCAACTTAGAAAGTGAAATGTGCCCCATGTACACTTTAAACATCCAAGCATTTGTAGTGGATATTAAAACATAGAGCTTCTTCATATTATTAGTTGTTTACATTTAAACACTGGTGCACTTCGCTTTAACCTTTCTCACCTCACACTTTTCATCCTCATTACTCCTGCTTTCTATGTGCAGCAAAAAACTATACATAAAAAAACACATCTCTATTAACGTTTTGTAAGCCATGCACATGGTTAATTTTGCTCAATATGTATTTACCAAATAAGATGTTACTTGGTATGCTCCAGATCTGAACTTGCCACAGAAAAGGGTTTATATAATATTTTACATATATTCTCATCTGGTGTCCAAATGTTCATAAATACTATACTAATAATATTCTTTAGCACTTTACAGAGCCCCGTAAAATGCAAATGCACGTATTTGTCCCCATTTTCACATCACTGTACCTTGATCGTGTCATTAATATCTTCAATGATCACATGGGTATTATTTAATATCGTCCATCCTTCTTTCAAGGCATCATTGGTAGATGTTGCTGCTTCATTCACAGTTGTTATCCGTTCCTAGTGGGGAATTTACATTTCATTAGGACATTAAAATGTACAAGGTTATTAGAATCAATGAGTGCAGAAACCCAAAGCAACTAACTGGAAATACTTTTGCATAAGACTGACTGCATATCATTTTGTTTTTTAAAAGTTTATTGATTATTTTATATCTCTTTTAATCTGTATAACATTTTTATTTGACAAATATAGATTGATTAGAATTTGAATTATTAGTAAAAAGCATGAAAAAGCATTTTAGTAAGCAGCTCGCCCCTTATGCATCTAGTCTTGGCAGGCTATGTTAATCCCTTGTGTCTGTGAAGGTTCTAATTTATCCAGATCATGGTATAGCTAGTAGTAATTAGCAATATTTAACTTAACTTGTTCTGAGTTCCCTGAGTGTCAGGAAGATGCCTAGGCATCAAATAATAGTAGAGTAACTTGAAATATGTAGTAATATGGAATTGCAAAAACTTTTCCAAAAGAAACAAAAGACCCAACATAGGGCAAATTCTGCAGTCTAAAGCCTCGTACACACGATCGCATTTTCCTCACACAAAACCTCAGACTTTTGTCCGAAGGCGTGTGCCTCGATTTTGTCTTGCATGCAAATGGGAATTGTCGGCCACCAAACACGAATGTAGTGATGTACTACGTGGTTTTTCAGCTCTTTAGCGACACCCTTTGGGCTCCTTCTGCTAATTTTGTGTTAGGAGAAGTTTGGTGAGTGTTGATTCGCGCTTTTCATTTAGCGCTTTTCAGTTCGCACTTTTTATTTTGTGCTTTTCAGTTTGTTTCTGAATGGCCGTTTGTCAACCAGATGTGTTGCGGTATCGGAGGAGATAACATGTTTTTTATTATTGCTTTGACCCAAGTCCAGTCCAGGAACAGGAGGAGTTCTTGGACCACATATTGGTTACTTTATTAATCGTGACCAATTATGTCATATGCCTTTGCTGCGGGAGCTCCAGGAGAATAATCCAGATGTTTTTTGGAATTATCTCCGGATAACAGACCCCTGCTTTCACCAACTCTTGGCATTGTTGACCCCATATATTAAGAAGCAGGACACATGCATGAAGCTTTTATTTTATTTTTTGGTTCAATAATAATGATTTGATTTGTTATATTTTCTATATTTTTGGATGCATAGAATGCACTTTTTGGTTAAGTTCTATTGGCAGATAGCATGTCTAATTTTATTCGATTTCTTTTTTTAATGCACAATAAAAAAATAGTGTAGAATAATACTTGGCTATGTGTTTTACTTCAAATGACATTTTGGGAGTAGGCAGTTACTTTTAAAATTGACAAGGGACACCAACATAGTTGTATCTTTGATCCTAAAAACTACGGGATAAATGGTGTTGTGGTAACTTGCCCAAAAAACAAAACAAAAAACATAATAATATTATTCTTGATATCACTAGAAATAAAAAGCCTTTGAAAATGTGTTTGCAATAACTCCATCAGTATCGCCAGCAAAGCAGCTTCATTATTATCCCATTAAAGAAGAAGAGAATGTGCGCTGCATTTGGAGATCTCATAATTTGCCACGTCACAAATGTTAATTCTCCATTATGAGCGCTAGTTTACAAGACAGCTTCTGGCTCATCCTTGCTTCCGAGAATGCGTGTTTGTACTTTGGACTTTTGTCCAACGGACTTGTGTACACACGCTCGGAAAATCCGACAACAGACATTTGTCTGAGGAAAATTTTAAGACCTGCCATCCAACATTTGTCTGCGGAAAATCCGACAACAATTGTCCGATGGAGCGCACAAACGGTCGGATTTTCCGCCAACAGCCTGTCATCACACATTACCCATTGGAAAATTTGATCGCGTGCACGTGGCTTTAGATTCAGTAGGTTTTCCTACACTTAAAGAAAAAGGGAAATTCCTTCAAGAACAGTGAGGTGCATTTTTTTGAACAGAGAAGACAATTCCTTACTATTCCCAATACCACTTATAGCGCCACTCAAGGTGTTCTGGTAGATGTACACAGAAATATAAGGGTGAAGGCCGTCTTATGCTTAATCCAGAAAGCAGGGAAGTATAAGTGGATGAGAGACGTCCCACACACCACTAGCTTAACAGGTAAAAAGAAATGTGATCAGCTTCAGCCTTGAGCTCCTCCTGAGCCCTGTCCCTGATGCATTTCGCCTTGCCCATTGGGGCTTAATCATAGAGATGAAGGAGTGGAGCAAGACAATTCTATTTATATATCATCAACTGCTTGTAAGGCAAAAGGTTAAATGTGCAAGGAACACATAGAAACAATGTTGAAAAAAGTTTTTTTTAAAGAGAGCTGCATCCTGACAATGATGTGACCAGATTATGAGGACAGATTTTAAAATATATATATATATATATATATATATATAAAAAAAATAGCCAGAAGACAGAAAAGGAGAGACGCATATGAATGCTCATGGGCGAGCACACGGACTGTTCTTAGAACCTCACTTCCCTCACTTTTAGACTTAAATAAACAACTACATTGCAATTAACATTTCTTCCCTTCTGGCTAGACATTGTGGGGTTTGTTTACTGGAGAGTGCAAACTCTAGTGCATCTGTGCATAGTAGCCAATTAGCTTCTAACTTCAGCTTGTTCAATTAAGCTTTAAAAATAAGCCTAGGTCCACATTGAGCGATTTGGCATGCGATTTGACACGTAAAATCACATGCCAAATCTACAGCTATTTCCAGCAATGGCACCGTCCGAATCGGTGCAGCGCCGCACCGATTCCCAAAAGTAGTTCCTGTACTACTTTTGGTGACTTCGGGTGCGATTTGTATAGACATCTGTGCAGGAACCCACACAGACGACAAAGTCAAATAGCTGCTGAAGTCAGACAGCATTGCCAGGTTGAAATCCCGCAGCAGTGTGAACCTAGGCTTAAACCTGGAAGCTTATTGTTTTCCATGCAGAGCTTTACCAGATTTTACACTCTCTATTTTTAGTAAATCAACCCCTGTATATAGATCATATTTTTTTGCATTCTTCTTGTCTTTGGTAATGTCCTATAGTGAACAAAATCATCTTACATCTTGCATATGAAGCTTGCCGCTGTTTTCTGTGTTTTTATCAGTCGTTTGTATGGTGTTGTTGCGAGCTTCCTTTATGAACTCTTGCAGATCTGATAACTTCTTATTGTATTCTGCGATGGGCTCCAGTACAATAGGAAACAGAGACAGGGTATTGTTGTGTTTCTGCACCCAATCATCTTGGACCTCAGTTAACACTGCAAAATTAGGATCACAAAGCAAAATTTAATACTTCACTGATTACATGAAAATGTAACAACATATACTATACTGTGTCCGTGGCCTTAAAACATATCTATAGCCAAACCTTTTTTTAGTGAATTTGGTGAAAAGGATTTGGATCTCCTGTCAGGTTTTATTGCCGGAGGCTGCACTGGAGTGAATTACTTCCTCTCCGGTAAAAGGTCTCCAGGACAGGAGTGAAGGGAAATCATTTACTGCAACATTGACAGAAGTGAAAATTCTTTTTAAGCAGATCTTCACATTTTATCCACAGATATAAGTTCCCTCCTCTCCTTCCCTCCTCTACATATGGAGCACACTTTTTTTTGGTTTGTTTACCTTTTTTTCAGGTAAAAATTCTGTCCCACCCCTGTGCATGTCACTCGCCTGGTCGAATGAGGTGCTTGCTGTGCCTCCAGGGAAATGCCTGGTACATATTCCAGGAGGCATAGCCCTTCATTAAGAAAGGGGAAGGGGGCGGGCCTAGTGCCACATTATCATGAAGCCTGGCTGAACCGGGAATAGATTCCCAATGTCATCATACAAGAAGATGTAGGAACGAGTGGGAGCAGAATTTTGAGGGGATTCTGCAGGACAACGCTGGAACCACTGGGCAGGTGATTATCTGAGATATACAAAACCTGCAACAAGGTATGCAGGGGGGTGAAAAAAAAGAGGGGTGGGGAGGGTGGAGATCTGCTTTAAGTGAGGGAATGCTATAACCTCTTTCAGCTTTTTATTGTTGTCTGTTTCCCTGTTGCAGATTTTGCCTCCCTTCCTGTCCAGTAAAAGATTGTCACCAGCATAAAAAGTAAGGTGAGATATCTCCAACACTGTCCGGGATAGCTGTAAATCCTAACAGGGGTTCTATACCTTTCCCATTCTATCCAACACGAAAAATGTTTTGGGGATAGATTCTCTTTGTGCATTATATTCACAATAAAAGAAAACTACGTGTAAACAGCCAATTTCAGCTTAATAAAATTATACTGTATACAGATATTGCTAACACCCCTGACTCATCAAAATATTAATTCCATTTCCAGTTACATTGTATTCTGTAGCCATCACATGTAAAAGCCCAGAAAGAAAAGAGGAAATTACCTGCCTAGTCCTACCTTAGATAGGAAGAAGGAAGATAACTGATATAAAACATCACATGACCAGCAGGCCAAAAGTTCTTCTAAATCTTGGCCATGTGTGGAATTTTCTGAATGTCAAACAAAGTCATCAGTATAGATTGGGTGGAGACTGACCAAAACAAATGGTGGTTTACACATTTCAATTACTATAACTTAAAGAGCATTCAATGTAGATTACAGACATACCCCACTTTTAAGTACGCAATGGGGTTTATTGCGTACTTAAAAGTGCTGGAAAGTGCAAAATCAGGCTCACGTCTGCATAGAAACCAATGAGCTTCCAGGTTTTATTACAAAAGCTTAATTGAACAAGCTGGGGTTAGATACTCATTGGTTTCTATGCAGAAGTGAGTCTGATTTTGCACTTTCCAGCTTTAGCAAATAAACCCCATTGTGTACTTAAAAGTGGGGTATGCCTGTACACCCTGTACAGGGTTTAGCTTGAATTAGAGCATGCACAAAGGCCTTTTTAGCCACTTTTATTCATTCAAAAGAATATAAACCTGTTTTCACAGTGGGTTTATTTCCAGTATAATTTATAACTAAAAATACAGATGTCCCACCAGCTCTGAGCTATTAATTTCGCAGATAGGCTTCTCCACATGTACATGACCCTCAAACAGGTTCAAACTTCTTGTTCTTAGACCAGGTGAAATCCTGGCCTGGAGTGTTAGGCACCAAGTCCACCCTCAACTTTCCTGGCCCGGCTCAAACCACAACAAACCATGATTTTTTATAGTAGGCAATGGTTAAAACCCCAATCAAAAAATGTTGACATCTGTGTCTTATTCAAGAGATTTGCCTTCATTTCCTGCCTTATAAATAAAACAGAAAGTGATGGAAACCAATGTTAATTGCAGGTTTTAATCAATGTTCACTTCTATATGCACCCAGTTAGGTAAAAAGGTGGTCAATTTAGGAATGGGTTTTAATCTGTGGAGTGACAACTAAGCTTAAAGTGCATGTTCATCCAAAAGTTTAAGTTTTTTTTCTTAAGTTTTGTCAAATTTCTACTGCTACCTGGGGCTCCAATAGACGGATATGCCTTCAGTTTCTGTCTTGTAGACAAGGTACTACCAAACAGGAAGTGAAGAGAACTATCCAACAGCAACATGGACAGAAATAAAAATTCTTCTCTTTGGTAGAGTAGAGGAAGGTAAAAAGGCCTGTAAGATTTTCATTTTTGTCAATGTCCATGTTACAGATTTTCCCTCAATTCCTGTCTGGCTATACTGTTGTTGGATAGCAGAAAACCCCTATTAGGATAATAAACAAATGTAGAGAATTTAAGCTGGTCATACATGGATCAAAATCAGCAGGGACCGTCCGTATTTCGTCGTATTGGCTCTGTGGTTGAACAGTAGTTAATCTTCTGATTGGCTTCTGTTTATTCAGCCTGTTGGAAAATTTCCACACAATTGGCTATAGCCTGCAGCACTGATCAGTGTATTCTGACAACGGAGATGTCTCCCCACTACCAAAATACACAGAGGGGAGGATTCTCCTTGAATATGTAGATGGGGGAATCAGGTCAGTTTTTTCATTCAATTCACTGGTTGAATGAAAAAAAAAATGGACTCATTAATGGCTAGACTTAGGAAGGTGCTAGCTGAATTCTAGACAGAGCTTGGCATTTGCCCTCACTAACAAAGACAAGAATCATGCTGGTACTTTAATATGGTGTAAACAATGCCTTACTCTACACTACATAACATCCAAATAAAGAAAAGAGATATGCTCATAGTGGCACAACTAATCAATGTAATGAACTCAAAAAGCAACAGAAGGTGTAATAAAGATTAATCTGATGGTCATTTCAGCAGATTTCAGTTGTTAACAAGCTTTCTTTTTTTTGTGTCTACTTACAGTCTTCTGCAATTTCTGCTTCTTCTTGCACCAGCTTTTTTTGAGTGTCAAAGGTAAGTACTGACAGCTTCTCTAGCATTTGCTCTGCATCCTTTAAGTTTTTAACACGATCTGTGGGGCTCACATCGCCTTGCAGGGATTCATAATGCTTTAGTTTAACAAGTGTTTCTGTGGAAAGAATGAGACTGCGTTTAGATTATTTCATGTATTGTGGGTACTGTATACAGGCACACAACCTGGCCCCCGTTAACACCACAATGTACTTTTGTGGTTTACAGCCTAGTGTATCAGGCACGGCCCTTTTGGAACTGCAAGATACAGCCTATACTGGCTGCAGTGCTCCAATATCCCATGTAAGGCAGGTCTGAGAGGCAGTCTTGTTCTGCCCAACCTTCATATATTTTTATGTCTTGTATTGAATGACATCAGGTTAGAATTTCTTCTGTAGTATGTTGACATCTAGTGGTAGTTTTGGGGCACTGCAACTTGTTTACTAATTTGCTTTGGTATCTTCCTCTGTCCCTTCCCTCCTGCGTTATTTTAGTTTAGTCCTAGCTTTCCTATCCCCACATCTTCTATGTTTCCTCAGTCTCCCAGGCATAGTTATTTGCAGAGACAGGACTCATGAAAACCATTATCTTCATACACTTCAAAAGACTGGAAAACTCTATACGGCAATTAGCTGAATTAAAATTGTGTTGGATTCAATGTCTGTGTCGGGTTCAATGTCTTTTTGGAAGAGTTAAGGTGTCTGTGGATGGTGCCAAGTCAGCAGGTGGCCATACTGTCTGGATAGGCTGGGTCTAAGGTTGTATGGGAATGCATAAAGCAGCATTTGAAACAGGACAAGTTTAAAGTAGAAGAAACTTTAATACACAGGTTGTGGCCCTAATTAGGAGGTGATAGACCATCTTCCTCTGAACTCCATCTGTCAGGTTCATCTCTGTTAAAAATGTGAACTAAAGGCACACGAGACTCACGTGGAGCTAATATTTAACTAAAGGTTATTGCAAAAAAAAACCCAGCAATTTTATAGAACTTGTTCAAAAAGGTATAGAAAAGTAAAATGTACAAAATAAAGGTCTCTTGCAGTATTTTACTTTTTACTTTGCTTCTTTTGTAAGATACCAGAAGTCATATAAGGAGTACTGAGCAATTCACTTGGCTACTCGGGAAGAGCTTTTTTTTTTAGAAACTACTGACTTATTTCTGTGTATACTGTATATCCTTTTTTTTCTGCTTGCTCACTAACTAAAGTATCTGCTTACTGTACTGAGACTGTTGGTAGCTGTCCTATTTTGACTACCCACTGTTTTTTTGACACAATACAGAAGTAAATGCCATATCCTTTGCAATGTAAGTCTATAGTTATTAATATCACTGAATAATTCATGACTAGCTACAAAAAAAAGAAATAAAATGCAACTTTTTAAAAAATCAAACTATGCATTTTTAATTAATTAATTGGATGTTAAACATTGCTATATATTCTCTCTCTCTCTCTCTCTCTCTCTCTCT